>RJWT010000487.1:0-52508 GCA_004365215.1 Cuniculus paca
TCACTTATGAGTATGGTCTCAATTCACGTCCATTTACTTATAAAAACCTCGATGCAATCTTTCTTTATAGCTGAGTGGTACCCCATTGTATAAAAATACCACATCTTTTTTTTTAATTTTAAAGAGAATAAAACAAAACAAAACAAAACACAGTTAAACACAACAAAGCATTTCAGAACAGAACACTGCAAGCAATACAGGTCTTCAAAACATAGTGATAGGAGCTTAACAATGGTTACCCTAGTGTCTCTTGTTTTCTTCTAAATGGTTGTTCATACATTCACACACAATAAACTCAAACAAAACAAAATAATATAAAACCAGATAAAACAAAAGAGTGAAAACATTACAGGCCCTCAAATCAGACAGTAAGAAAAATACCACATTTTTTTTTAATGCACTCCTTGATTCATGGGAACTTGTTTCCAAGATTTGGCTATTACAAATTGTGCTGCTATAAACTTGGGTGCACATATATCATTGTGGTGTGATATTTTCAATTCATCTGAGAAAATGCCCAGAAGCGGGATAGCTGAGTCAAATGGAATCTGTAATCCTAGCTTTTTGAGGAATCTCCACACTAATTTCCACAGTGGTTGCAACAGCCTATACTCCCACCAACAGTGCAGAAGAGTTCCTATTTCCCCACAACCCCTCCAGCATTTGTTATTGGTGGATTTTGTGATCTTAGCCATTTTTTCTGGAGTGAAATAGATTTCAGTGTTGTTTGAATTTGCATTTCTTGAATGACCATTGATGTTGAATGTGTTTTCATATATTTATTTACCAACTGAATTTTTTCATCTGAGAAGTGTGTATTCATCTCGGATGCCCATTTTTGGATTGGGTCTTTGAATTTTGGGGGCCTGATTTTTTAAATTCTTTAAATGTTTTAGATAGAAGTCCTTTGTTTCAGGGTCAATTGGCCAAGATATTTTTCCAATTCGTGGGTTTTCTTTTCACTCTGTTGGAGATTTCTTTTGACATGCAAAACATTTTAATAAGATGAGATCCCAGTGGTTGATTCTGGGAGGTGTTTCCTGTGCAGTTTGATTTTCTCTGCCTACCCCTATGTCATTGAGACTTCTACCTACTTTGTCTTCCAGCAAATTTAGTGTTTCTGTTTTAATCTTTGATCCATTTTGACTTTAGTTTAATGCATGGTGATAGACATAGGTCTAGTTTTAGTTTTCAGCATATGGAAAGCCAGTTTTTCCAGCACCACTTGTTAAAGAGGCTATCTTTCTTCCAGTGAATATATTTGGCCTCTTTGTCAAAGATGAGGCAGTTGAGTGTGTTTGTAGTTGGGGTAGTATCTTCTAATCTATTCCATTGATCTTCAGGTCTGTTTTAATTCCAGTACCATGCTGATTTTAATCACAGTAGCTTTGTAGTATAATTTCATGTCAGGAATTGTGATGCCTCCTGCCTTGCCTTTGTTGCCCAGTATTACCTTTGCTATTCTAGGTCTCTTCTGGTTCCAGATAAATTTTAGGAATGATTTCTCTAGATCTGTGAGGTATGCAAATGGTATTTTGATTGGAACTGCATTAAATCTGTATAAAAATTTTGGGAGAATGGCTATTTTCACAATGTTTGTTCTTCCTATACATGAAAGGGAATATCTTTCCATTTTCTGAAATCCTGTTCAGTTGCCTTTTTCAGAATACTGAAATTTTCAAGGTATAAACCTTTTACTTCCTTTGTTAGATTGATTCCTAAGTATTTCAATATTTTGGATGCTATAGTGAAGGGTACGGTTTGCCTTATTTCTCTCTCAGTGAGTTTATTGTTTGTGTAAGGAATACCATTGATTTTTGAGTGTTGACCTTGTATCCAGCTACCTTACCAAATTTGGTTATTACATCTAGAAGTCTTTCAATGGAATTTTGCGGGTCTTCTATGTAGAGTATCATGTCATCTGCAAATAATGATAATTTGACTTCTTCCTTTCCTATCCTTATTCCTTTTATTTCTCTCTCTTCTCCAATTGCTCTGGCTAATGTTTCCAGAACTATATTGAATAGGAGGGGTGAAAATGGACATTCTTGTCTTGTTCCTGATTTTAGGCTGAAAGTTTTCAGTTTTGTCCATTTAGTAAGATGTTGCCTATTGGTTTATCATATATGGCTTTTATCAGATTGAGATAAAGACCACCTATTCCAGTTTTCTGCAGGGTTTTTATCATTAATGAGTGCTGGATTTTTGTCAAAAGCTTTTCTGCATCTATTGAGATGAGCATGTGATTCTTGTCTTTGGCTCTGTTGGTATGGTTTATTATGCATATTGATTGGCATATGTTGAACCATCCCTGCATTCCTGGGATGAATCCCACTTGTTCATGATATATAATCTTCTCAATGATTTGTTGTTTTCTATTTGCCAATATTTTATTGAAGATTTTTGCATCTATGTTCATTAGGGAAATTGGCCTGTAATTCTCTTTTTTAGTTGAGTCTTTCTCTGGTTTTGGTATTAGGGTAATACTTGCTTCCAGGAATGAGTTAGGGAGACTTGCTTCCTTTTCAATTTCCTTGAAGAGTTTGAGGAGTATTGGCATTAACTCTTCCCTAAATTTCTTGGAGAATTCAACAGTGAATCTATCAGGACCTGGGCTTTTCTTTGTTGGTAAGTTTTAAATTACATTTTCAATGTTCTTAACTGAAACTGGGTTATTCAGCAGTTTTACATCTTCTTGATTTACCTCTGGTAATTCATATGTTTCTAGGAATCTGTCCATTTGTTCTGTGTTTTCAAACCTATAAGAGTAAAGGTTTTCAAAGTAGGTTATTGATGATCTTCTGTATTTCCACAGGGTCTGTAGTGATTTCACCCTTTTCATTTCTTAATGTATGAATTTCACTTTTTTCATTCCTCTTTATGATAAGGTTGGCTAGGAGTTTATTTATTTTATTTATTCTTTCAAAGAACCAACTCTTCATTAATTCTTTGTATTGTTTTCTTAGTTTCAATTCCATTAATTTCTGCTCTGATCTTTATAATTTCCTCCCTTCTTTGGGCTTTGGGCTTGACTTTCTCCTGTTTCTCTAAAAGTTTGATGTGCAGCATTAAGTTGTTTATTTGTGTTCCTTCCATTTTCCCTATGTGGGAGTTTACTGCTGTAAGTTTTTCTCTGAGGACTGCTTTCATTGTGTCCCACAGCTTCTGGTAGGTTGTATTTGCATTTTTGTTCAATTGTAGATATTGTTTAATTTCTTCTTTAATTTCTTCTGTGACTCATTGGTTGTTTAGAAGAGTATTGTTTAATTTCCATGTGTTTATGGGGTTCTTGTGGGGTTTTTTGTCATTAATTTCCAACTTTATTGCACTGTGGTCATATAATATGCTTGGGATTACTTCAATTCCTTTGTATTTACTTAAGCATGTTCAGTGGGCTAGTATATGATCTGTTTTAAAGAATGACCCATGTGCAACTGAGAAGAATGTGTATTCTGATGTTGTTGGGTGGAACACTTGGTACACATGTACTAGGTCCATTTGTTCACAAGTTTAATTCAGTTCTGCTATTTCTTTGCTGAATTTTGTTTGCATGACCTGTCTCTTTGGGGTGACAATGGGGTGTTGAGGTTCCCCATTTTAACTGTGTTATTGCTTACTTGATTTTTCATGTCTATTAAGATTTGTCTTACATAGTTGGGTGCTCCCATATTTGGTGCATATATATTTATGATTGTTAGCTCTTCCTCTTCAAGTTTTCTCCTAACAAGTATGCAGTGACCTTCTTTATCTCTTTTGATCATTCTTGATTTGAAGTTTGCATTATCTGCAAACTGAATAGATACCCCTGCTTTTTTCTGGGTTCCTGTTACATGGAGTATTGTTTTCCATCCTTCGACTTTTAGTCTGTGAATTTCCTTTTGACTGAAATGTGTTTCTTGTACACAGCATATTGTTGCATTTTGTTTCTTAATCCACTCTACCAGTCTGTTTCTTTTTATTGGTGAAGTGACACCATTTACATTAATGGATATAACTGATATGTACTGACTTATCCCTGTCATGTTATCCTTCTGTTGTTGATTTTCTACTTTTTCTGTTTGTTTGCCCTGCTTGGTGGTTTTCTTCTGCTGTTGTTCTTGGAATTGTAGTTATCTTTGTCTCTTTCTAGAGTATCTTTCAGTACTGTTTGTTGTGTTGGTTTGGTGGTCATGAATTTCTTCGGTTGTTCTTTGTTGTGGAAGTATCTTATTTCTCCATCGATTTTCAAAGATAGTTTGCAGGGTACATCAGTCTGGGTTGCAAGTTCTTTTCTTTCAGGACTCAAAGCACTTCACACCAAGCTCTTCTTGACTTAAAGATTTGTGTTGAGAAGTCTGCCATGATTCTGATAGGCTTTCCTTCATAGGTGATCTGTTTCTTTTCTCTGACAGCTTTTAGTATTCTGTTCTTGCGCTGAATTTCTGATATCCTAATTATTATATGTCTGGGGGAAGATTAATTTTGGTTATGGCTAATTGGGGTTCTATATGCCTCACTGATCTGCATATCAGATTCTTTTCCCATGTTTGGAAAATTTTCTGCTATTGTTTCTGTAAATAGTCTTCGTATGTCATTTGTGTTGACCCTGCTTTTTCGTTAACACCTATCAGTCCTATATTTCTCTTTGCATCATCTTGCAGCTGTTGAATTGTTGTTTCCTGGTTCCTTGTTATTTTAAAGAGATCTTTTCTTTCATGATCATAAGCTTCCATCCTGTCTTCAAGGTCTAAGTGTCTATCCAGCTTCAATCAAGTGGTTTTGCCATCTTTCCATAGAATTTTTAATTTTCTGAATATCCCTTTGAATCTGTTTCATGCATTCTAATTCTGTCTTATAGCATTCATTCAAGGTTTCTATCATTTTCTTATGTTACTCTATTTTTTATCTAGATATTCTTTAGATATACTCAACATTTCTTTCATGATGTTTGCCATTTCTTTTTTTACCTGAGAGATTATTTCTGATCTGATTCCCTCCATAGCTTCATGGAGTTGTTTCTTTACTTCAGTTGCTCTCATTTTAGAAAGCTCATTTGTGCGATTTCCACTATCTTCCATTTCAATGTCTCCAGGGTTTGTTATCAGCAGGCTGGAGGACTGAGACTGCATCTTGCTCTTTCATTTTGAAATTTTTCTCTGGGACCCATGTGGCTGATCAGGCACCCTCCTGATGGATTCTACTGGTATGTTGTGCTGGGCAGGGCTTCAGTCGTCCCATATTCCTGTGGCTACCCAGGGCATACCCCCAAACTATGATGCCCTGGCCTTGTGCTCTGTGATCTGTGAGGCTGGCTGGGCTTCCCCTGATAGACTGCGCTGGGTTGCACTGAGACACTAGACTAGGCAGAGCTGAGATCCTCCATGCAGCTAGCAGAGATGCGCACATGCAGTGTGACGCCAGGGCCTTGCACTTGGTAGGGTGCAGTTCAGAACCTCCAGAATCCAGGTGGTTAGCAGGGATGCACCCTCGGAGTGTGGTGCTGGGACCTTGTCCCTGGCTGGGTGGAATTCAGAACCTCTGGGACCCAGGTGGCTAGCCTACATGCACCCCCAGAGTGTGGTGCTGCTGAGGTCTTCCACCTGGTTGCAAGGAGTTCAGAGCCTCTGGACCACGTGGCTAGCCTGGGCACACTTCCAGCATGTTGGGCCAGGTCCTTGCTCCTGGCTGGATGGAGTTCTGAGCCTGGGACAAACCCCTGAACTATGGCACTGGGGTCTTCTGCTCTGATGGGCATCTCTGGGGCTCTGGCCTGGGCTGGATTCAGTACCTTTGTGTCCTGTGAGGCTGGCTGGACATTCCCCTGATGGACTGCACTGGGATGCTGGGCTGGGCAGAGCTCAGATCCTCTAAGCAGCTAGCACAGATGCACCCCTGGAGTGTGGCACTGCAGCCTTGCGCTGTGCAGCAAGGAGTTCAGAACCCTGGACAACACCTCCTCGATTTACTTTGTTACACTTCACAACACCACAAAAATAATGCTAAGTACAAGGTAATTAGAAAATAAGATTTGGCAAGATACTTATTTCAAATTGCAGAGGAGCTCAAAATCTTTTTGGGAACATTTAGGCTGAAAACGGGGCACCAAGTGTTACTGGGTAAATGACATGGACCTGATTCCTTACAGAGATCAAAAAGCAAAGATACTTACACCAGTGTCACAGAACCCTTAGTATTAAGAAATGTATTGTGATGCATTGCAATGGAATATTATTCACCAATAAAAGGAAATGAATCTTTTGATACACTGAACTATGCAAACTAATCTTAAATGCCCCATGATAAGTAAAGAAAACCAAATCTAACAAGTTATATGGTATGTCACTCCATCCCTGGAACAGACAGAAGTACAGGGGCTGTACTTCTGCCTGTTCATTTACCCATTTTGATTGCATATTGGTTACATGACTATGTGTTCATCAAAAATCACAGTACTACATACTAAGATAATACTATTGTATGAAATTAATTATACTTTAATTTTTTAAGTGGAAGAAGAAAGCACAGACCTGTTTAAGATTAACTGTTCTACTAACTTCCATTACTAGAAATATCCTAGGTTGAAATTTTGGGTATAATTTGGAAAACAAAATGAATCCAAATATATATACACATATATATTTGACCCTCAGAATCCCTGAGATACTCAACTAAATAACTATTCTGAAACTAAATGCTTTTTACAACTAATAAGAAAAAAATGCCAGTTATATGCACATTAATAAGTTTTGGTGTAGTTTTTATTATCTAGAAATGTATAAAATGTGCAAGATTTGCCCTTAAAAAATTAATATTAACCTCTAATCAAACTTATGTCTGTTGAATATTACTTAAAATGTTCTCAAAATGGTTCTGTTTGGCTATATGCTGTGATTGACTGACACTTGCCAGGCTATTCAATTTAAGAAAGTAGAGATGGCCAAATCCTGCGTGAACACAATCTGTCAAAACTAGAAGAGTTTGGGAGTCATGCAGTACACTTGAAATATCACTCAATCCCTGGATATCTACCTTTGCTAAGTCAGTATCCGGTCATTGGTAAGGGAAGAGAGCCAGAGTTGCACATTTATATTTGCAAGGGTAGAAGATTTCATATAGAGGGGAGAAAAGATGCAGAAAGCAGAAGGGGAGAGAAAGGAAAGGAAAGCATCTAGAAGGGGATAGGCATTAGACAGCTTACGAGAGCTGTGTTTATCTGTTTGTTGGGTATCAGAGTGGAGAAGGGGAAATGAGTGATGGGGAAAAAATATTTAAATGGGATTTTCTATGTGACATAGATAAAATCCTCTTTTGGCATTTTTAAAAAAGATTACAATGAAGATTTAAATTGCTCTTTGATTATTTCTGGACCTAAAGATTAATTTTTCTATGGAGAATGACATGATGCCAAGACAGACCACAAAGTCTCTCCAACTTTAATGGGTAACTTATCTGTCAAAAGCTTTGGGCTGACTTTCAAGAAAAGCTGTTTAATTTCCAGTGATATGTAATTTAATGAAGGAAAAATATGAAACTATTAGTTTAACCAAATAGAAAATGCAGAAAAACTGATATTTTTCAATATCACTCAGAATTATACTGTCAGTCTTTCAGAACTAAAAAAACCAAACTGATGAGCACTGGTGATGAAAAACAGCTTGTCACCAAGATGCCAGCCACATCTGTCAGAGGCTGAAAGTAAATGCAAAGACTCTTACAACAACACACCTGAACAAATCCTCGACTCAAACCTTGCTCATTACAATGAAGGAGGAAGTTTGCCTATAGTATAGCATGTATGTATGTTTACACAATGAATTTATGGGCATTTTTCCTCCTGAAAAGCTGGCGTTAACTTTATGGTGCATCTTATAACTGATTGCGTCTTAGAATTGAATTCTAAATATTACAAAAATAATTTCCCAGTTAGCATATTTTTCATTTAAGAGATATTTAAAGTCTATCCAATCATACTACCCTGAACATACCTGATCTCATCTGATCTCAGAAGCTAAGCAGGGTCGGGCCTGGTTAGTACTCAGATGGGAGATACTCAGAGATATTTGACATACATTATTTTGGTTCTGTCCATATTTTCAAACCTGGTTTCATGACCCCCAAACCTCCTTAGCTCTTCTGAATTATCTTTACAACATTTTTTTGTATCAAAACAGGATTTTTCTGTGAAATTTTGACTAGCACCCTCTATGAGAAATAATATCATATGGTACAATACAGACTCATTTTTTCATTTTACCACAGTTTTACCAGCTGTACTCTGTGTGTGTTGTATGCATTAAACACAAAAGGGCAAGAAATTCTGGTAAATTATATTTTGCTTTGCCTGGAGTATGACCCTGGGCACCAGCTTTCAAATACAACATGTGTGTGAGCTGAAAAGAGTGACAATGAAGTGACAGCTCTGGCTGGTGGAGTGGCTCTTTCCTGCATGTCCATGCCCATAGAGTCTGGAAGGCCTTGCAGCCTACAGTCAGCACAAGACCTCCCACAGGCAATTCAGGGATTTCTATTCCCTGTCCAGAGTCTACTGATGATTTAACTGTCAGGCCAGAGGTGTGAGAAGGCGAGGACTTATTTGAGTGGCTCAGCAGCAGCTTGAGAAAGAACGTCTTTTGCAAGAAGAACATCTCTAAACTAGCCATATGCTTGGTTTTAAAAACCTTTAAAAACCTATGAGTTCTTGTTGGCCAACCTCATTCATATTTGAAGGAAGCAATAAAGATTAAATTAGCTCTATAACATAAAAAGTTATTGATATTTCTGAATTCTAAATCAAAAGAATCAGTATATGTTTCCTCAAATATTAAGAGTTCAGCTGTATTTAATTACTTGCTGGATTTGAATCTTTTGTCCAGAAAAATCAAGACTAAAGCAAGAACTCCAAAACCAAGAAAATCTGACTCCCTAGGTTAAGGCAAAGGTTTATTTGACGTCAAATAATAAATAGAAGAGATAAAAGACTGACTGCAGCCTTGAAGGGAGGATTCTATTTGGGGGACGGGTGCACAGGGAATCGAACTCAGGACCTTGTGCTTGCCAGCCAGGTACTGTGCTGCTGAACTATGTCCCTGGGCCCCTAAAGGGAGTATTTTAGTATTTGTATATCATTTGTTTTGCAAATGACTGTGCTAGATAGTGTTCTGGGTTTACAGCAGGCAAAGAAACCAATGTGACTCCTGGGGTGGGAATCCTACATGGCCGCAGTCAGCAGGGTGCTGTTCACAGAGCATGTTTCTCAATGAACTTCTAGGAGTTCATTTCTTGGGGAATTCCGTTGACTTTTGACAGTTGCTCATTATTCTTCTTTATAAATGAATTAGCTAAGTGACATACATCACAGATACATAATATCTTTAAACCTCTTGATAAACACAAGTATTCAAACGGAACAGGGGAAATCATAACAGCAAGCTGAAGTTGTTACAGCAACAATGAGACTACTTCCACACTTAGGAACTATTGTTTTTCAAGAGTAGATGGTACAATTAATGCTTGATGTTATATTGTTTACAGACTTCCTTGTGACTCATAGCTCTTCACACGTCAGTGCTAAACAGATGGAAAGGCAATTCTATTGGACTAAAACAATAATTCAAATATTGCTCTATGGGGCTACTTTAAAAAAAATCTCGACAGGCTTTTACCTGTGATAGATTTACACCTCTGTTGTTATAGCAAAACTTCAGATTTGCATCTAAAAAATGAAACACCGTATTTTTTCAGAGGAAAGCTAGGACACATCCGTAGAAAAGACATTTTTGCACACACCTGAAGAGGAGCACAGAACAGAAGAATATAGTCTACATGGGCTGTGGAGCTAACAAGGCTAGAGTTGAGTCCTGGCTCTGTAGCTTATAGCTAGGTGACCTTGAACAGTCTCACTGCCTCAGTTCCCTCAACTGCAGAATGGAGATCATAAAAAATCTACTTCATGGAGTTGTTGTGACTATTAAATGAATTGATGTGTATTAAATAAAGGCTTTAGCCGGGCGTGGTGGCTCACACCTGTAATCCCAGCACTCGGGAGGCTGAGACAGGAGGATCGTTGTTAGTTCGAGACCAGCCTAGGCTACAAAGTGAGCTCAAGGCCAGCCTGAACGGCATAGTGAGACCCTGTCTCAAAAACATGGGCTGGGGATCTAGCTCAGCGGCCTAAGCGCCTGCCTGGCAAGCACAAGGTTGTGAATTCAATCCCCGGTGCTGCAAAAAAAAAAAATAAATAAATAAATAAATAAATAAATAAATAAAGGCTTTTGCCCAAAGTTTGTGTTATACAGATTTTTCCTTTTCTCACGTCTTTGAAAGATTATCTGGTTTAGATATTTGCATTTGAACAGAATTTGGCATCATCAATTTGAAAATGTTACAGTTTCCAATTTTCTTTAAACTCTCTATGGAACAAAGAAACTAAATAATCAGGAACATCTATTTTCTTTAGCATTTTCCCTTAGAACTGGTTACAAAGTTTATTTGGGTCACCTTCAGTGTACTCAGGTCTTGCTTAGAGGAGAGTGTTTAGCAGCATAAAGGTGGGAACCAGCTTGGAATTATTGAGAAAAAAAGACGGTGGGAGTGACAGAGACTTCGTTCTAACTTAAGTTCTGCCACAGTGATTGAACCAGTCTTCCCACCTGCAAATGAAGGTGATACTAATTACTTTTTAGGTCTGTGAGATTAAATGAGATGTACACAGTGATGCAAAATATAGTGAATGCTAAAAAATTTTTAAATTTATCACAGTAAAAGATGCATTGTCAGTGATTCTCTCAAAATACTCCCCCTTGCTTTGAACACACTTATCCCATTGTTCTTGCCGCTTTCTGAGGTACTTGAAGTCCTCTTTTATGAGTGTCTTTACAACGTGTGATAAAAAATATGGTAAATACTACTGCTGAGTATCATCCAATGGAAAGGCAGGCTTGTAAAAAACATCATGTGTCTTCTCCTACCTCGTTAACTTTATCTGATGTCTGCCTCTTCCCCAAAGTGAAAATGAGCCTGAAAGGTAAATGTTTTGAATCAAATCAGGAAAAGAATTCAACCACCGCCATCCAGGTCTAAGTAGAGACTACTTTCAATCCCTTCCCCCTGCCATGCTCTTACACCTACTGCGAATATATTGACAAGGGGCAATGAGGCCCAGGTACCGCAGCTTCACCCTTTAATTCCCGGTCATCATCCAGCCCTGCTCATGACAGCATGCAACTCCTTGTACATTCGCAAGCCTGGTCTTAGGGGGATAGCCATAACTCCTTTGTACTAAACTCTTCCCTCCAAAGTCTCATCGTGACTTTTCCTTCCATAAACCCCCTTTTCTATGCTCATGACCCTATAAAGACCTTACAGCCTGTATGAGTGTAGTTGGTCTGGTTGGTAGAGCTAGTGTAGTCCTTCTCAGGTTTGTTTAAAAATAAACCTGTCCTGTTGAGCTCATGCTGCTGCTTCTTGCCCTTTTTGTCCTAACATTTGGCACCCGACATGGGGTAGAGGTCGAGGGAACAATCCCAGTATCCTTTACCTCTTCCTGTTGTGACCAACCCATCCCCTCTTCTCCTCCTCTTCCTCCCCCCTTCTTTATGAGCTTCAGGGGGTCATTTTCTGTTTCCTACTAACCTTCCACTCACAACCCAACACTTTGTTATCTAGCACAGGCCTGGTAAGATCAACCTCTACCTTCTCCCAGGTGCCCCTGGATGTGTATGTGCATCCCAGGCCCTGTAGAGCATCCCCAAGCTGGGCTCTGCAGTGCACTTCTGCAGACATTGGATCAAGAATGCCTGCCAGTCTCTTGGAAAAACCTTCTTGGATGTGACCTGGACATGTCCACAAGAGAATCTTTGGATCCCTAGTCTTGTTTGGGGGATGCCCCAACACAGGGCCATGAACTCCAAGCCACTCTCTTATCAGTTACTATGGGAACCCAAATTTCTCAAATTCTAGTGAATATCCCTCTGGGTTGCCATCTAAATGTTCATTCATCCCTCAGTTTGTTAAAAGAGGATATCCAGCCTAAATGTCTCATATTTTATTCAGCCAATGGCCTGAATTTGGCACATTTGATTTCCAAACTCTGTGATCTTGATAACTATCTGTAGGGAAGTGGCAAATGACAGGCAGTTCCTCTTGCCCAAGGTTTCTTCACTCTCTGCTCCTCTCTCCCTCTCTCTCTTTCTCTTTCCTCCCTCACCTGAGATAAGGTCCTACAAAGGGGCTCTAAATTATAATACTATGTGCTAATTTATGTGCAAAAAGAAAGGGCTAAAGGCAGCAAAAGTCAAGCCAGTAAAGTATGCCAAACGAGGACAGATTAATCAGGAAAGAATAAACCTCCATCAGTATTTTTAGAAAGGCTCGAGGAACTTCTTTGTTTAAGCTCAACAATTTTTCATTTCTCTTCTTTTTGTTTTAAATCTTTTTAAGTTTTCCATGAAAAGCTCTTTATAGAGGTTTTCAGAATAGCCAATTTATTAAAGCCTCACTTTCACTGCTTCTAGAATCTCATTTGAGTCTAAACAAGCAAGTTTATTTCTAATGTTTAAAAACTCAGTCATGGGGATCAGGCAGAAAAGGGGAATAAAAATTTTAGGTCTAGGCAAACAAAAATTGTTAAATTTTCTTTCACCCTCCAATTTAAGTAGATATATTTGTTTAACTGATGTGTTGAAAATATTTCTTGTACATTGTGAATTTTCAGACTATAATTACAGGGTTAACTTGCTCTTCTTTCTGCTTTCTGCTGGTACTAATATAATTTTGTCATTCAAGGTTACTTGGTGAATCAGTTGGCAGCCAGTCAGATCTAACCATGGAACAACTGGGAACGCACTCCCCAGGTGCCAAATATTCTCTCTGGTCTAACTGGTGCTTTCTGAAAAATACTTTAACCTTCATTTCTAAAATTGATATCAGATGTGAGCTTTTCTGCCTAACTGTTATGGTTTGTGTCTGGATGTCACCCCACCAAAGCCTCATGCAGTTATAGGAGGATGGCTTCTCAGAGTGAACTAAATCTAGAGTTTGTGATTGATTCATGGTCTAATGGTATTTTGTGTCAGCAATGAGAGAAAAGTAACTAAGGCAATAACTAACAGAGACACCTAGACTGGTCAATGACAGAGGACAGAGCTGCCTCCTTAGACATTTCTAAACTGTTTTGTGACACTCATGATTGCTGACTTCATAGTATATTAAATGTGTTTGTTTCCCATGTACACAGGTCTTCAAAAATGCAAAACTGAAAAACCAGTGACTTTCAGCTTAAAGTTATTTGTGGTGGTAAATTTTTTACCTCAAGTGTCAGGATTTCTCTGACTTGTTTTCCAGCTACTTGTGATAGGATGTGCAGAGCAATCCAGGATAAGACAACAGCATTGTTGTGTATGTTATGTGTGTGTTACAACACTTGAAGATGCTCAAACACTGTGCAGTCCAGGAAATACCACATAAGATACGTTCTAAGATGGTATTCTATCGAAAAATGACAAAGTTAAATAAAAGTCTGTTCATGTCACTTAGTGACGTCATCATGATCATTATCTTGAAATGTGACGTGAAGTTTTCTCAGTAAAGCTTTATAACTGTCATCTGTTAATATTCTGCAGGGATTCAATTTCTAAGATAACCATGATAACAGTTCCTTGGTCATGCTGTATATTTCGAGGTGGTTGAGAACGAAATCATAAGGTTAAATCTATTGCAGCACTAATTTAACTGATATGCTAGATGTTCAGCCAACAACTTGGTCTAGTATATTCAACAACAATATGCTGGACCAAACCTAGCAAGTGACTGGGTTAAGAGACTTGCCAAAATTTTAGACCTAGTCCTCCAAGGTCAACAAGGGCCCATGACATGAGGAGATCTTTTCTACAGGATTCTACAGCTTTGGTATGTCCCCCAACCTCCTCAACAGGGACATTGCTGGATGCCAGGGGACGGGAGATCACCAATGTATGGTGTGCTACAAGGAGGCTCACAGCCATGTTTATGTGAAGAGTCACACGATCAAGCAAGACTATGACCCATCCTGGAGGCTGACACTAACAGAGGAGCTGAAAGCCACTGCACATGATTTCAAAAGTAATGCCTGAAGATCCTTGACTGACTTTGGTAGATAACAAGAGGCTAAGTTTGATTAACACAGGTCTCACTTTAAGTTAGTCTTAAATATTCAGCAAAAAGATATAAGCAAAAACATCAGAGGGTCTTCACCATACCTGACTGTGCTGAAGCCCTGACCTGGAACTTCCAGCCTCCAGAACTGTAAGAAATAAATTTGTTATTTTTCAGCTACCCAATTTACTTTTTAAAAATATAGCAACTTGAACTAAGACACACAGGAAGAGAATTAAGGGATGAGCATATAAATTGTTACTTGGTCACTCTAGGATTAGGATAAACAGACCAGAGAGCTAAGTCTTTGGGATGGCAGAGGTGCAACCAGCTCCTCAGGCTTTACAACCCTGAATGAACTCCCTGACTTTTCTGTCTCCTCCAGAATGACGCTGTATAGTTCCTGTTCAACCTGTGAAGCTAAGGCAGTTATCTTTTTCTGAGAAGGCCTGGCTTAGTGCGGAAATTCTTGTTTTATCCATTTACATTTCCACTCTTAGGATAAACTTCTATGTTACTTGGAGTCACTTAAGTAAGTTGTCCAAAATTAATATCATGTCAAGAATAAGAATATCCAGTACTGTGAGGAGATGGCTTCTGAGTGTGGTATCCTATGTTAACTGTAGAATTAGCTTGCTTATTTCAGGGTTCGGGCTTGTCTTGTCTTTTTTTGTACAGGAGCCGGTAGAAGTAGGTTCTCTAATATTGAGCATCAGATGTTAAATACTTGTCACTACTTCACTATTCTTACAACCTTTCAGTTCTGTGCTCTTACATGAAGGACTGCAGATGGAGAGGTTAAAAGCATGTATAGGGAGACAGATTACTTGGATTTATTGTTTACATCTACCAATTACCAAAATTCCTAGTAAGTTTATGCTTCCATTTCCTCATTACTACTATTATAATGTATAAAGTTTCTTGCTAAATATTATATCAGTCTTCTATTAAAACACTTCTTTGTCACATTTGATTGCTAACCTGGATTTGTCTTATTAGAACCTTGGCCTTCTAGGAGCAAATGAAAATACAACTTTTTAGTTCTATTACTTAATGTGTAGGAGGCACTGAATTCATTAATACTCCTTTTCTAAAACAATCTTCTTGCAAAATTTCATCCTATTATTTGTTACCATCTGAATATATAGAGATTTAAAAATTTATCTTTAACTCTTATACTACATACGGACATAAATTATAGGACATATGTTTGCTTACGTATTCATTTATTCTATTAATTGTTTGATGCTATTTAACTACCTTCAGTTCAACAATTCACAGGCTGTATAAAGCCCACCATTTCTTGCCAGATTTGTCCCTTTATTCTGCCATTTTTTGTGTTCTATTTTTATTCTAAAGTAATTCTTGTGCTTATCATCCTTGAGTGTCTTTCTGCCTGCATCTATCTGCTTACAAGGTCATTCTGAATTCCAATCCCATCTGTTAAGGAGTTAACTTCTCTCTAGGTGGCTACCTCAGCTAAATCAATGAGTTTCCTATTTCTTCACTCAGGTCATTGATGAAAGTTAAAACATACAACTTTTACCTGCTTTACAAATACAAAGTGCTGTTCTCCACAGCTATAAAACCAGGGTTAGCTAAGTTAAAGCCAAATTTAATAACTGTTTTCTAAAAGACATATTTTTGTAAGAAAAACTTTTCATTGTAAGAATGAATGACTTCTAACCTTGATTAATTTTTATTTAATGATTCAGTGGCCTATAATTCAATATTTTAGCTGATTAAACCAATATTTAATTTTATGGAAGGTTTTTTGGTTTAAAGTCTGCCTGAGCTGTCTCAAATCTGAGTTTATCATGTATATGAATTGGATACCCAGTATGTTCCAATAAAAATTCAACAAATCATCAATTAAATCTAGTTTTAGTTGAGCACCTCTTAAAGGCTGGGTAAGAACAATTTAAGTAGATTTTTAGTTAATAATTGATAGTCTTAATTTTAATTGGGAGGAACTTTAATAAATATGTTGCTCTAAAGAAAAAGATGAATCAACAGATTAAAATCTCCTATTTTTTAATGAAAGTAATAAGTCTACATAATGTGTTTACAGATGAAGTCATTGTGGTTTATCTAGAAAAAAAAATCCTTTTTAGAAATTGATGATAGCTTCTTGAGTAAACTTGTGCTCTAAAACACTTGGCCAAGTTTAAAGTCCTGTTCAACTTTCTGGTTTACATAGGCCATTTATGCCGCTTCACAGGTCACATAAAGTGACTTGTGCTCCCTATCGATGGCACCCAAAGGTTCTGTCAAGCCCTCAGGAGAAGACCACTTCATGTCATGACTCTCTCAGCCAAATACACAAGCAGCAATTTGTTTATGTGATCACCCTCTGGAACATCACAAAGAATCACCACAAAGCAAAGGTTGACAGCCACAGTTATAATGTAAGACAAAATCTTAGTTAAATTAATTTGTTTCATTGAAAAAAATCTTTTACAGAGACAGGAAGATTTTTGTAAGCAAACACCAAAAATATCTCATGGGAGCTTTCAGATTGATGTTGTTTTACCCTACCGAAGATTTCCCTTAGGTTGTAAATTCCAGATTTCTACTGTCAGATCCCTCCTTTTTTTGAGGTTTAAGGCATTTCTGGAATTACTCAGTAAGGGGACTTTGACAATTCCCTGCCCCATTCTTAGGTCATAGAGTTGATATATGGCTAAGGAAGTTCCCTAAACAATAGATGAAATTTGCAAAATGTTACCCATTATTAAAGTGAGTTGAGAAGTTCCACCTGCTGATCAGTGTATGTCATCCTAAATATAATCAGCACTGGATGTATCGACTTATTGCTACTTCATGAATTTTTCTACAGCACGATGAAAGTCCCCCTTCAGATTACTTAAGTGTAGAATCTTAAGAGTTTACTGGTGGTTTCATGGAAAATTCTAAATCTGCTATTGCTTAGTTTGATAACATAAAGCAGTTTCACAAATGGCTGCACTTATTAATGTAAACTCAGAAACATCAATGTTTTTCCAAGCAATGTTTATGGACACGAGTCCTTCCATTCAGGTGCTTTGGTGCAGGGTCCCGTAGGTAGCAGCAAATCAGGCAGAAAAAGTCTCTGTCTTTTGTAGCTTGTCGGAGATAGACATTAAATGATAACAAATAAATAAATATTGAAATGACATGAATACCCCATGCCATGAAGAAAGATAAAGAACAGGAGACCTATAAAGAATTGGAGGTAGCTACCATTTCAAGTATGTACTACTTTTCTATTGCCACTTTGTTAATTTGTCAATTACTACAGATTTGGCAGTGTAAAATAGCTTGAATTTATTGTCTTACAAAGTTGTAAATTAGAAGTCTCACGCTGGCCTTACTGGGCTAACATCAAAGCACAGTAAGTTTTAGGTGGAATGAGAGTGTGGATCCCATTCTTGCTTTTCCAGACTTTAGAAGCCTTTTTCTTGTCTTTGTTTGTGGTCCCCTTCCTTCTCTGTCAAAGCAGAAAATATAACCCTTCATAGTCACATCTCTGTCTGACCATAACTAGGAAACTTTCTCTTATTTTTAAAAACTCATGTGACTAGACTGAGCTCACCCAGATAATCAAGAACCATCTCTTTATTTGAAGATCACTTAGCAATAACAAACTCACAGGTTTTATGGCTTTAGGATGTGAATATTTTTGAGAGTTCATCTTCCTGCTTACTACCAAGTACTTTAAGTAGATTTTTATTAACAGGTAACATTTTAATTATGATTAGAATGAAAGAAGACTTCGCCCAAGTAAATATCTAGGGGAAGGGTTTTATAGCCAAAGGCAAAATGTTATAAATTCTCTCTGGAAGAAAAAAATGTGGCAAGGGCAGAACAGAGAAGGAAAGGGTAGTTGAAGATGAGAGAAAGAGAAAGGGGGAAGTCAGGGTAAACACTAAAAGCCTATATAAGAAATTTGGACTTTATTCTCAGAGGATAAGAAAACAGGAGGGTATTTAGAGCTGAAAAGCAATGTGATCTAATATATAGTCTTTAAAAATCATTCTTGACAATGCTTTTGGAAAACAGTTTGACATTATCTTGTAAATCTGAAGATACACATACTCTATGACCTAAAAATTCTTTTGCTGTTTATGTGCCACAGAGAAAGAATTACCTATGTATACTGGGAATATATCTGAGAATATTTATTACTACAGTTGGTAATAACATAAGCAAAAAAACAAAAAGAACTTTCATAAAATCCATTATCTATCAACATTTTGAATAAACTATAGAAATGCATAAAATAGACTGTTCTATAGTATCATAAATTGAATAATTTCTAAGTATATGCAAAACATGATAAATCTCATGTACCTAATGTTTAGTTAAAAAAAAAACAACACTGGCAGAAGTATGTTTTCATTTGCTCATTTTGTTTTCATATTTCTTAAACATTTACTTGGTACAAATATTGTACTGGAATATGTTGGTTTAAAAAGTTGACAAAAAAACTGCACTCATGGAATTTACATTCTAATAGTTGAAGACAGACAATTTATAGTATATATATATATATATATATATATATATATATAATAAAGTCAAATTATATTGTATGATAGAGGGTTAAATTAAAGACCATGAAAACAGAATATAGAGCAAGGTAAGGGGGGCAGTGAAAGTATTGTAATTTAAAATAGGGTGGACCGAGTAAGTCCTGCAGGAAAACATTTAAGTAAGTCTGAAGGAAGAATCTTGAAGAAGAATGCTGCTGACACTAAGCCATAAAGATGAAAGAAACTAATATAACTGGAGAGGAGAGAGTGAGATGAGATGGAGGAGATCAGCAAGAGGGCCGCGGTAGGTGGGGTCTTACGAACCTTGGTGAGCGCTGCACTTTATTTTGAGTGACTAGATTACTCCAATACGGAGTTTCCACGGTCTGATCTTTGTTTTAAGAAGCCTAGTCTGAATGGTGTCTTGAGGACAGATAGCAAGGGACAAGGGCAAAAGCAGTGGAATAAGGAGAGAAGTGATGACTGGGATAACGGTGGTAATAACGGGAGTAGCGAGAAGAAAAAATCTGGATTTACATATATTGTTCTATAAATATTTTAAAATATTTTTATGTTGACATAATTTTAGATTTACAGAAGAGTTTCAAGAATAGATGTAGCAAATTCTCATGTATATTTGCTTTCTCCCTCCAGGCACTTTTGCACAATTCCAGAATAATTATTGATATCAGGAAATTAACCTTGATGCCATAATGTTATCTGACCATCAGACCTTGCTCAGATTTTAGTATTTGTTCCAGTTATATTTTTTAAATCAAAAGAAAATCTCAGAGCACAGATTGCATTCAGTTGTTATTTCTCTGGCTTCTTTTAATCAGGAATGGTTCCTCAGTCTTTCCTTGTCCTTAATTACACAGGCAATGTGCTAGTATTCAGGCCAGGTTTTTATTTGTTTATTTGCAATTTAGAATGTCCCTCAATTTGAGTTCATCTGATGTTTTCTCATGATTAGGTACGGGTTTTGCATTTTTGGCAAGAATACCACAGAAGTGATGCTGTATCCTTCACAGTGAATCGTAATGGTAGGCACATGTTGGTTTCTGCCATTTCTGTTCAGTTTACTTGGCTAAGATGGGATCTGCTGGGTTTCTCCACTGTAAAGTTACTTTTTGGTCTTTGTAACAAATAAGTACCTTGTGGAGAAAGATTTTGAAACTACAAAGTAAGTATTCTACTACTCATCAAGATTTCACCCAGTAGTTTTAGCACACATTGATAATTCTTAATAAATTAATAATTATTACAATGCCAAACAATGACTAAGAATTCTATAATTTCTTCTAATCTTTTTTTTAATTTTGTGGAAAAAGGGTAAAATAAAATTTCATGACAAAGTAGTAGGAGAATCGCAATAGTTAATATGTTTTATGTTGTTATCTTTAAAATAGTTGCTCAAGATTAAGATATAGACATAAAAATTTCTTTAATCAATGTTAGCACAAATCTTTCTTTTTAATGAACTAAGAGACACTAAGAGTATAAACTACTTGCATTTTTCCCCTTTTCCTTACTACTCTTACTATTTACTTTTCTACTGAAACAAAGCATTCTTCCTTCTCTAATTAATTAATTTGTAACAACATGGATTCTTACTTTTTCAGTGGATAATAATCCACTAAATGTCCTTTCTTTAGATACACAAATTATCTGACATTTGATCAGTGGGGGCCTTATCCAACTGGATCCTGGGTCCTTTGGATGTGTCCCTGTCCCAGTGTGAGCACTTTCTCAGTCATGGCACAATAAGGTGATCCATACTCACTTTGTATTTCTCTCTGCCCAGGGTTCAAATCAGCCTTGTCTTTAAGTATTTCTGTATTCTTTTAGTGAAAATTTGATAGGTAGTTGCCAGATTTGCTCATTGCTTTTTAGATTTGTGTATGTTTTGAAGGTGCAAGTAAAAAAAAAGTCAAGGTTTCTGACTTGAACTAACAGAAAAAAATGGAGGTGCTATAAAATGAGACAGAGAAGGCTAGGGTGGAACAGGCTTGGAGGAAAGACCTGGAGTTCAGTTTGACCATGTTTAGTTTAAATGTCCATTATTTATTCAACTGGAGAGGGCTAGGAGACAGTTAGATATCTGGGCCTACAATTCTGTGGAGATTCCTGGACTGGAAATAAAACATAGGAATCATCAGAGTATAGGCAATATTAAAATCCATGAGACAGGATTAAATCATTAGTGGAATGAAAGTAGATAGTGAAGAGAAGATAGTAAAGGTTTGAGTTCTAAGTTATATCAACATAAGAAGAGAGGGGAGGAATTAAGCAACAAAGGAAACAGAGAAAGACTGACCACTGCAGGAAAAGGAAGAATGGAAGCACCTGATGTTCCAGAAAGCAATTAGGGAAAAAAAATAAAGAAGCTTTTGAGGAAGTGAGAGTGATCAACCATGTCAAATGCTCTTGTGAAGCCGAGTAAGATGAAGACTGAGTGAGAATTGACCATTAATTAGGGCAGTTATTCTGATTGAAGTAGATTTAAGAGAGAATAGGAAAGGTGAAATTAAACAACATGAACAGGAAAAAATAAGTGGCTTCTTTAGAAAGGAACAACAGCAACACAACAATAAGGATAACAAACAGGGTGGTAACTACTAGAAAATTGGTGTCACACAATAAGGATTTTGTAAGAAGAAAGAAACGCCCACGTTTTAAACTGTTGTAAGCGATAGAGTTAATAGAAACCTTGATGAAAAGCTGTATCCCTAACTTCTACAGGTTGCCGATGTTCCTCGACTCCTGACTCCTTTCTACAATACTCAGCACCAGCAACAATAGGTAGAGATTGTTTCCCGCCTCCTTGACACGACTTCCTTTCGTTGCACCCAAGAAAGGTTCTCCATTCTAAAGACTTGTGTGATTAAACTAAGCCAATCCAGATAATCTAAAAAAAAAATCTCCCAATCCTAAATCCTTAATTACATGTGCCAAGCCTTTATCACAAGTGCAAACTGCTACCTGAAGTCACGTGCACACAGGTTCCTGAGATTGGGATTTGGGTATGTTTGGCAGGTCACTTGTCCTGCTAACCACAGCAGCCCAGAGGTACCAGAAGGCTGAAAACAATAGGGTTCTTAGGTGGTTTTGCTTACGCCTTCAATCTGCCTCACTTACTTTTTACTTTTTTTGACTAGGGTAAACTTCTTGTTACATTTTCATGAATTCTATGTGCACTTGTATAGAGGCCTTGTGGGTATGTCCTTTAACTGACGTTAATTAATTACGCATGGAACTACCACTGCGAGAAAAGATAGATTCAACTTCTACATTTTCCTCCCACTTTGCTGCAAAACATGTCCAGGCTTCTTTGTACTGAGTTTAGATTAGAGGCAAAAAGACACAGCCAGGGTGTTTTTCCCTTTCTACTTCTGTTCACTGGGTGATGTTCTGCAGTGAGTGCATTTCTGCTTGGTCTCAGCTCCCTTGAGCAGCTGCTCCATGATTCTGGCTGGAGCTGGAAGGCCGAGTTTCTTGCTCTAGGACCACCGCCTTTTCTCTCTGGGAACTTTCAGCTTCTGCAAGTTAATACCTGAGTTGCCTCTATTCACAATTTGGCTCTTAGTTCTTCCATTACTGTGGAACTATTCGCAGTATTAAATTCCATCTATTCCATCTATTCGCAGTATTAATTTCCATCTGTTTTTTTCACTGAACTTTCACTGATAGAACAGAAAATAAAAGCTATGATAATTTGGATTTTTGCATTCACAAAAATATTACTCGTCACTCTGTAAGGGACTCTTGCACTCTTAAAAATATAAAACCTTTGACAGAAAATCCATTGAGTGTGCTTAAAGGTATATAAAAAAATATATACCACTCTCATGGTATTTCTGACATGAGATATTTGGATTGCTGTTTACTCAACAAGACTGATGTCATTGGTGACCTCTGTGCTACATGAGAAAAGAATTTTAGGAAGCCGCTCTGTGAACTGCTAGAGATTAGATTTCTGAGTGATGAGTATGATGAGTCCAGTTGTGTTGGTAGAGCAGAAGGCAGAACCATATCCCACTGCCAGTGCCAATCAAGGACACATAATCATGGCTTTGGGGCACAAAGAACAGGATAAAGAAAATTCCACATGTCTAAGGAATGATTTCTTCTATTTCAAGGAGAGGGAAAACTGGGACAAGGATACAATTTGGGTGGCGGGTGGCTGGCTGCCACTGATTTCTTCTTAAATACACATACACTAGAAAAAGGATGAAGGAGGCTTGCTCTTCTCTGAATAGTAAGGCTATTAGCAAGAAGGAAAGGATTAAAACATAATTTGCATGCATGATTATTAGGATGGAAAAGGATGACTCTAACGCTGCAGTTCTTGATACAACTTTGTGGCTTTCTGTGGTTGAGATAATGTACATAAAGCAGAGACCCCGCCATCTGACTAATTAACTCGGCAGCAGGGAGGGAATGGATGAAAGGATAATTAATAGGTCAAAGACCCAATGCTGTGTTATGATTATTTGAATAATATTATGATAATTTGAATACCGTACAAGAGTTTGTGAAAATTGGTTGCTGGCTAGGACTCCAGCTGACAAAACATTTGAATCATGCTCATTTTATACCTCCTGGGTAGCTTTCCTTCCTTCCTGAAAGTACTGAGCATATGTTTGAATATTGGGGGCGGGTGAGGAAGATGAGTGAGAAATGCCTGTAAAAATTAGCATTTTAAATAACCATGGCAGAATTGTGCTGTCTTAAATGTCCACAGCAGAATGTTTGCCTTTGCTTCTCACATTGTAGTGACCTTAACCATCAAGTATAGTTGCGGGCTAAGATGTTAGACAGTGCAGCATTCAAACGCGCAGGGATTGCTCAGTGAAATGAAAAGACCAGTGCCCATTTCCTGTTTTAAAAAAAGAACTGCTTAAGTAGTTAATGTCTATGGTTGATAGATTTCCATATTTGTTCAGGAAAACAAAATGAAACAATTCTTATTATTTTAAACAATTAGAGGTTTTAAACCAAGATATTTATTTAGAATTTTTAAACAGATTGAATGGAACCGACGCAAAAGTTGGTTTGGAAAGTCTCCTAGTTTATTAGCTAATGTAGCAGTTTTTATAATGTGTCCATACTTGACAATTGTGTGGTACCTGATCATTTACTGTTTTGGTAACTTTTTCCCTTCTGTTTCTTTTCATGAGAAAACGGTCTGTAATGGCAACATGTGAGCAGAAATCTAGCACATGACCTGAGGTTGTTTGGATAACTAATGAAAAGGCCAATCTGTTTTGTTTTGCATGCATTTATTTCCAGAAAGAGTTCTGTATGAGTGTTGCTGCTTGTGTAAAGAAAGTAGTTCCCTTCTAGTTTACCATTAATCCCCAGGGAATGTTTGGCAATATCTAGAGGCACTTAGATTGTGACAACGTGAAGAATGTCCTGGAAATCTAAAGAGTGGAAAGTAGGGATGCTGCTAACCACCCAACAATGCATGGGACAGCTCTCACAAGAAATTATTATCTGACTCAAAAGGACAACAGTGTTGAAGTGGAGAAACCTGAATTCAACCATGGCCTTTGGTGAACAGAAGAATGGAAATAAGGCTGCTTTGTTTGTGGGTCTCCCTAGAAGTACTATAAGCCTTTGTTCTCCACTTAGAGGATTTGGCTACTAAAAATAGGGGAAATAAGATGCTCCATTGCGTATAACTGTCCAGCCTTTTATGATAGCATCTTAGATACATTTGTTATATGACTATAGCTTGGTCATTAAAAGTTAACATTAATAAATGAATAAGGACAAATGATTTGACCCAAGAGGTCATCGGTCAGAAATGAATCTAGGAGGAGGAAAGAGAATAAAGGACTGCTCAGAGGACCTGTACAACTACTAACAGACTTCTCAGGCCTGATATCACAGAGTTGTGCACACCAAGATAGTTGAACATAACTTCAGAACAAACCTGGACTCTACTTCCTAGGGATACAATCTGGATGCCTTGGCTTTTGCAATACCTCGTATTCTCATCAGTTATTTAAAAGAGGTTTTATATTTAGCTTGACAATTAAACTGAGAATGTG
The DNA here is from genome assembly GCA_004365215.1 of Cuniculus paca. NCBI lineage: Eukaryota > Metazoa > Chordata > Mammalia > Rodentia > Cuniculidae > Cuniculus > Cuniculus paca. Next base: position 24,683 of record RJWT010000487.1, read on the forward strand.
CAATCTATTATTTATTATGACTGGTAGGTGAACTGAGAGGACAGCTTTATTTCTGAAGAAGAAACACAAACCAGGACCACATGTTTGCAGGGACAACATTGATAGTAAAGATTATGCTATTTGGTATTTAAGAACACTTAGCATAAAACTTTGGTTAGGAATTTGATTTGTACTTTGAAGGAATGATAGGTTTAGACTAGATCAGAATTTCTGCTTTCCTGTTTAACTATTTTCTCCTTTATTTTACTTACTAAAGCAAATTTTATTAACATTTAAGTTACAAGCCACAAGAAACAATTGTATCCACTACTCAGTTCCTGTAAAGAACTAGTATATACAGAAAGTAGAACATATATCCCTGTTATGAGGTCAAGTATAGATACTTGAGTAATTAGAATATGACTCTTGATCTACAAATATATGGAGGTATGTATTATATGTAACACTTGAACTACCATTATATGCAGTGATATAGTTATCATTTTAAGAAATACTAGGAGTCATTTAGATGCAGGAATTGTCATCAGCTAGTTCAGTGAAAACATGGAATATGATGAACTCCTTTCCTTTTTTTTTTAGTATATTAAGCTTCATACCATTAATGCATATTTCTTCCATTTGTGATATTGATAGAAATCATATAAAAATAGATAAATTTACAGACTTTGCCAAAAAGAGTTTGGAAATGTGTGATAAATCTGTACCACTGATATCCATCAATATAGTAGGAGAAAAAGTATGAGGTATTGTTCTTTAAATTTTTATTAAATGAAAAATCCTATTTACATAATAAGCATATATACTGAGGTGTTAAAACATGAATAAATTATCATGATGCTTAATTTGGGAAATTGGAGTACATAAATTTGGTAGATAAAAATGCAGTATTTCAAAATTATAATTACATTGGAAAGACGTATATATGTATATATATTCCCAATATGATTCTTTGATCACCTTGTATTCTGCTTCTGAAAGTCTGTTAACTGTACAATTTTATTAAGAGTCAACCTTACATGTGTGTTCAGTACATTCCAAGTACATAATCCTCCTGTTTTTTACTGAAAATTCTGTGTTTTCATGCCATCACATTCACATTTTAGTGCGTTTTCTGGGTCTCTGGGATGCCTTGCTCCCTTCTTAGAAGTCACCCCTTCCCCACCAGAAGTGACACTTTCTGTCAGAACTAATTACTTCTTGCAGTGGTTTTCATATGGTTTTACATACAACCACTAGAACACACATTTTGTGGAACTGTAATTATTTGTGTGTCTGCTTTCTCAACCAGAGTATGAGTTTGAGGGAAAGGATAGTCTTTAAACATCAATATCCTTAACTCCTAAGTCTAGACTGACTGGAAGAGTAATTTGGTGTGTGATAAATGAATAAAAGTTACCCATTAAAGTCCCAGCCCCTTTCCCCCAGTAGTTCACTAGATTTTCACAAAGACAGATAGGTTCCCTGTTATTTCTGTGGGAGCCAGTTGTTGCAAAGTCCTTCATGATAGCTTATCCGAAAAGGCTGGTATGTGTTGTCCCTAGTTCTGACACCATCTACCTGCTGGTTGCTTCTGCCCACGTGTCTTCCACTTCAGTTAGGTGTTTTCAATTACTAGCTCAGCCCAGACTGATAGGAATCGGATTGGTTTCTGCCACAACAGAAACTATAAAACAGCTTTGGATCTAATTTGATTTGCTGTCTCTCAGGCACAGTTCTACCTCCAGAGTCCTATTTAGGTGAACAGTAGATGTTCTAACGGCTTATGTTGCTGTTATTGTGGCTTTTAATCAATTGTAGCAGAAAGAAAACTTGCTGATGAATACATGAGGAAATAGTTTTAAATCGTGTTAAGGGATGGATACATGTTATTTAAGAGTGGTAGAGGGAAAATTAGACTGAGGAGGAATATGTTTTTGACAAGTCTTAAAGTATTAAAGTAGAAGTATGGTTTGGTAGAAAGAAGGCAACAATATTCTTGAATGCGCATGTTTAATGACTTACAGATAGGAGAGAGTACAAAATTGTGAATAGTGGAAGACATTACACAAAAAGCACATCATAGTTTCTAAATAATGGAGGGCAATTGTACTGTGTTTAAAGGGGAGCAGAGCACTAATAAGGCAGTAAAGAGTGAGCCAGGAACACCTCACAATCACAGAGATCACAAGCGCAGGATGTATTTATTGTCTTAGTTGTAACATCAAATAAGAACATTGCCTAGATCAAGTTATTTAATACTGTTTAGTTTCCTCAGTTTTGGAAAAAGGTGATTGAACCAGCAGATTCAAGGTTCTTTCAATTATATACATCCATAGACCAATGTTTCCAAATAGAAAACCTTTCCTTCTGCAGGCTCCGTTTTAATGCTCTTACATTTTCTGAATCTTTGTTTTAAAGGTACTAATTAAACTTCCTAAAAATTACAAAATAAGTATAAGGAGGAACATTAGAGAAAGTTATTGAGCAAAATTATATTTTCTATTCAATAAATTTTCTGAGACAATTGCTTCTGATTGAGAATTTTCTACTTCTACCACTTTTATTTCTCGTTGCTTTTAGCCTATTAGACAGATTAATTTTGAGTGTATTTCAAGCATAAGATTTCATTAATACTAAATAAATAATTGGTATCTCTTTTCTGTTTCTAGGTTTATCGGCCATGATCATCATATTCTTTAATATTTACAAGAGTGAAAAGATTTCCTTTTCTCAGAAAGCTGACAATTTCAAGGAAAACATTTGCTGTATACAATATACTTCTATTTTAAAAAATAGTTTCTTTACAGTGACAAAAAAATGGCAGCCTATGATACGCTGGGCAAGCTTCTGGTTCCCGTGGAAACCAATGTTCACAGATACTGATAGCACCTGGCCACCTGATAATCTTGGGTAAAACAGCTGCACCAGCATCTCAGTTTACACTGTAAAATGGAAAGTAATCAAAACTCACAACTGAAAATTCATGTGGTAACTTCCCAAATGTCAACCATGGACTTGGACATTCTAGTGCAGACATGACTTCAAACCACCTACAAGCATTAGAAGATCTTGAGATTTAAATATATCAAATCTGCCTCCAAAACTGTATTTGTTAAGTAAATACATTATATTTTGTTTTTTAAAAAAAGTGTTAAAATTTATTTGACTGATTTGAATATTTAGAATGTCTTTTTGAAAGCAGAATGTGTGTTTCTCTAAATGCCAGATGTCTTCCTCAGGACTCTGCTTTTTGGTGGCATTCAGGTTTGTAATATATGTGAATGACAAAGATTTTTTAGATCACACAATAATATGAATGACTAATTATAACGTGACTTAAAAGCTTTTGTTTTTAATCTTGGGGAACATACTAACATAGAAGGCCATGTTTAGTTGTTACTGTTTCTTGAGTTTTTGTTTTGTTTTTGGTCTGAGCTTCATCTCGGTTTTTTATCCTTTTGACCATGTTGTGATGGATAATTAAATTTGTATTGAGTTTTGTGAACCCTGTGGAGAAAAGATTTATATCCACCTAGGAAATCTTGGGAGCATAAAGGTTTGTACACAAATTCTGGAATTTCTGTTAGCTAGTTAGAAATCTTGAAATTTAGCCAAGAAGTATAAATGTAGAGCATCCTAGAGAATCTGGAGGGAAAAAACTAGGCAAAAATTAAAGAATTTGAATTGTTTAGTCTTTTCCCGAATTTAAACTAAGACATATAAAGTAAAATTATGTGGAAAAGATTGGGTCTAGACTAGAGGCATAATAAAAACTGATTTTAAAAATCAGAGACATAAATCTCTGATAGTATTCAATCATAAATGACTGGGTTTATGCATAATTGTTTTAGACATTGTGTCATCAACTTTTATCAGTGATTTTTGCCACTGATGAATTTTAAAGTATATACAACCAGATTTAATAAGAAAAAGATATTATAAACTAAAATTACAATAAATGTCTTAAATCTTCTCTTGTTTAGGAATTGGGAATGCATATTCATTATGACATTTTATGGTTAAATTATGCATTGAGTATTAAATATACACAAGAGCATTCTTTGAGAACACTTGAAGGACAATAAAACTGTGCATAAACATAATTGTTTTGTAGAAGCTAATTTTGTTTGTGAAATATTTTGAAGTGATTCACAAAATACACTGCTGTTGTTTATTGGTAAAGAAGACAATCCAGAAAAATACTAAGCTACCTATGGTTCACTGAAAGTATGATGCAAAATGGTGGGGAAGAATCACTGTGAGCACAGCAATATATTAAGATGGAGGGCAGGAAAAAGAGTACTGTTTACAAAACTAAAAAGCCTCATATAAAAATGCTCATATGCAGCTTTCCAGCGCAGCTACCCAACAAGAGCTACAGATTGATTGTTCTGACTTGCAATTTGTTGAAATTTCTCTTAAGCTTTCACTCGTTTATTAATGGCCAGTTTTAATGTATTACCATGGCATCTTGGCAAGTACATCTCATAGTTAAGCTTTTGTACCCATTTTCTTTTATTTGTAACAAAATATAACAAAAAACAATTCAGAGAGTGAGCATGGAACATTTTCTCATATCAGCTGAGTGAAACATTTAATGAGTAAAAAGTAACGCTTTTTACATCATGTTCATGGGTTGGAAGAATAGGTTTCAGTTTTTCCTCAAATTCATCTTAATATAATCACAATAAAATTTCCACCAAATGAATATCTCATTAAAGGAGATATTCTCATTAATTAAAAACATGATTATCTTATACTAATTTGCACATTGACATATTTATTTGATATATGTATATATATCCACTCTCAAATGGTTATCAAGATTTATTGTAAAGCTACCATAGTGAAGACAGTGTGGTACTGAGGTGACAATAAACAGTCTCCAGACAGAAGGGAGTTTCCAGAATCAGAACTGTGTATATAATCACCCAATTCATGGTGAAACAGGCATTACCGAGTTGGGGGAAAGGCTTGTCTTTTCAATCAATGATGGCAGGTCAATGGGCTATCCATAAAGGAAAGGTATTTATCTTGACCCTGTCTCACACTGTTAGCAAGAACAAATGCCAGATACATTGGAAATCTTGGTATAAAAGGCCAAACAATAACGTTTTTTGAAGAAAATACAGAAGAATATTTTTAAAACCTTGGCAGGCTATAATTAAGCAGAACATGAAAACTTCACAATGAAAAAGTCATTTGAAAAATTGAAACACATTAAAATTAAAAATGCTTATCAAAAAACATTAACAGAGTGATAAGGCAAAGAACAGAGTCTGAGATTTTGGTTTTTGACATTTGCAACTTAAAAAGAACTCATAAAACTCTAATGAATAAATAATAATAGGGGAATTCAGTAGAAAAATATGCCAGAAACTTGCACAAGCACTTCCCAAAAGAAGAAATATAAACAGCCAATAAATATAATAAAGATGTAATGGGGGATGAATATGATCAAAGTATGTTATATGTATGTATGAAAATGCAACATCAAAACTCAATATTCTGTGTAATAAAGATGCAGTATATATTGCGTCTTCATTATACAGAATATATGTATATATATTCTTACATGGTTAGTAAGAATATGTATATATATATATATATATATATATATATACACATATGAAGAAAGAGAAATAGCACATTCTCCAACAGAAACACTGCAACACAATCTATCACTTTTCAAAAGGACATGATGAAGTCTCTGGTGTGTGGGATGAGTAAGGTCAATGTATAAGCAGCAGCTGAGACAACTTCTAGACGATAACTATGAAGACACTTGTCATCAGAACATCGTAACTCTGCAAATAATACATTAAAAAAGAAACTGCTAAACATTTGCCTTTAAATTCATATGAAAAGCTTTCAAAAGTGAGGTTTTTACCTGGATGTGGTGGTGCATCCTATTATTCCAGTACCTTGGGAGGCTGAAGCAGAAGAACTGCAAATTCAAGGCCAGGCTGGAAAACTTAGCAACTTAGTGAGATCCTGTCTCAAAATTTAAAATTTTAAAAAAGGGCTAGAAATGTAGTAATTCCACTACTGAAAAGAGTGGTTTTTCAATGGCACATTTGTACCAGAAAATTCTCCAAAACCATTAAAAATGGGTTGATTTCTGTTGATACGGAAAGGGAAGTATTATGTCATAATTACTACAAACTTGAGTTTTGAAGTCACACAAACCTAGGTTCAAATTTTTGCTCTCTTGCTTGTAGACTATGTTGAATGGGTTAAGTATCTTTAACTATAAAATATGATCAAAATGTACTGCCCATGGAGTCATTTGCTGATAGCATGTCTTTATTGAAGTGCCTACAAAATTAAGACTATGTTTTTAAAATGTTTCTGTGTGCTTTCCATACTGGCCAATCTTGTACTGTTTTAAGGAAAACATAATTGTAATTAGCAGAATAAATTTTAAAGAAAACATTCATATTAAAATATAAAGCTATTTAATTTCATTAGTCAAAATGGAAATGTAAAGCAAAACCATACTGAAACATTCTCACACCTACTAGAATAACTAAAATGAAAAAGACTGACAACAAGTGTTAGCAGGGATGTGAAGGAACTCAAACTGTCATTAACTGTTGGTAGATATTTTAGTAATATCTATTGAGTTTTGACACCAACACACTCTATGATCTGCAATTTTACTCATAAATATATGACAAACAAAAATTAGTACATGTGTTCACCAAAATACATGTATGAAAATATTAGCAGTGATGCCTCTGAAAACAATATCCATGTTCACTGACATTTGAGTGAACAGAAGAAGTTGAGTTATACAAACACAATAGAATGAACCAATTATCACTACATGCAACAACATGGAGACTATTACAAGCATACTGTTTGACAGAGGTAGCTGCAGAAGAGTGCACAGGGTATAACTCTACAAATGTAGCTCAAAAAGTGGTAAAGCATATCTCATAAAGTTTAAATGTATTTTATCCTTCAATTGAGCAATTTACATTTAGGAAATTACCCTACTGAAAAACTTGGCACAAAATCACAGAAAGTGCTCATTGCTCCATTGGTCGTTTTCTTCTTGTGACGTACAGTCGTTTTCAGCTTTCCTGCCACCATAGTACTCTTGTAATATTACTCCCCCCTCCCCCACTGCAGCTATTTTCTCTTGACCTCAGTTGCTTGGAGGAAGGTGACTGAAGAAGAGCCCCAAATCTCTTCCTCTCCCCTCATCCTTTCTATGCCCTTTCCCCTACAAGATTCTTTGCAGTCTAATGGTTTAAGTGTCATCCAGATACCAGGTGCTCCCAACTATATTTTTCTATTCATAATCTCTCCTAAATTCCAGATTTGTATATCCTTGTGTATATGTTTACCACTTCTATTAGGCTACCTAGTATGCATAAAAGGCTTAGTATCTTCAAAATGATGCTTTTCCTGCTCAAGTTGGCCAGACCCGTTTCTATCCAGTATTTCTCCTCTCTGCAAAGGACACCGTCATCCTGCCAGTTGTTTGGGATGCCGCTGCAGGAGTCTGCCTATGAGGAGTGATTTTGCCCCTCGGTATACACCCCCCTTTCTTCTTTGCCCATTCAGCACTTCATTCACCACAGTGTATGTTGTACTTGAATCTGTTCACTACTGTTTATCTTCACTACCATCATTGGAGTCATTCTACCATTAAATCCAATTATCTGGGATAAACTGCTTTCTCTAATTAAATTTTTCCTTTAATATAGCAGTTTCTAGCCAGCATAATCTTTTGAATCATAACAGATATCATATTATCCCCCTTCTTAAGATCTCAAATGGTGTCTCAATAGCTTCAGAATAAACTCTAGACTCTTCTCCAGGATGGGCCTATCGTTTTCAGTCCCTGCCTTACCTGATCCACCTCATATCACCCAACTTTCCCGTACATAGATGGTTCTAGTCCTCAAGAGGTGAGTATAAAGATTCTCTCCTGGCCAGTGTTTTCATCTGGGGTGATTTTGCTCCACAGGAGACATACAGCAATGACTGGAGACACTTTTGATTGTGAAAATTGGTGACAGGGTCCTCTGCATATCCCGTTGGTAGAGAGTAGGGTTACTGTTAAGCATCCGATAATGCACAGAGAAGCTGCTATTTTAAAAAAAATATTCAGAACTGGGAATGTAACTCATAGTAGAGTACTTACATCATCTGCATGAGGCCCTGTGTTTGATCTCCAATACTGAGGAAAAAAGAACCATCCAGGTGCAATAGTGCTGATATAGGGAATTTGGGGTCGGGGATTTGGCGTGTCTGTTATCATTCTCTGACATTTGCATGTGGTCTTGAACTACATGCATCAAGTCTTCACTTTAATTTTCAATTTTTATTTCATTTTGTTGGTACATGTTTCTGGTACATATTGATCATCTTCTTCATGGAGAGTTGGTACATGTACATAATACATTTTAATTCTTTTTTTCCAATACTATCCCCATCATTTCTTGGGCCCCCTTTTAAAAAAATTTTTTTCCCTCTTTCTCATTGCATATCTTTTATTTTGGGTTCATAATATAAGGGAAACCATGAGATATTTATTTGATTTATTTCACTTAACATTATTAATTTATTTCACTCAACATTATTGTCTCCAGGTGCATTCATTTTCCTGTAAAAGACTCAAGTTTATCCTCTTTGTGGTTCAGTAGTATTTCATTGTGTATAAATACCACATTTTCTGTATACATTCATCTATTGATGGGCATATAGACTGCTTTCAAGATTTAGCTATTGCACACTGTGCTGTTATAAACTTGGGCATGCATTTTATCACTATGACATGTTGTCTCTCACTCTTTCAGGATGATATCTAGAAGGGGAATATCTGGGTTAAATGGAATTTCTATTTTTAGTTTTTTGAGGAAACTTCATACTGATTTCCATAATGGTAATACCAGTTATACATCCACCTACAATGTAGATGGGCTCCTTTTTCTCTGCATCCTCAGCAGCATTTGTCATTATTTGATATTTTGATGAGAGTCATTTATTGCTGAAGTAAGATGAAATCTAGCATTGTTTTAATTTGCACAGCTCTAAAGGCCAAAGATGTTGAATGTTTTTTCATGGTTTTTTTGGCCATTTGTATTTCTTCCTAAAAGTGTCTCTTCATCCCAGTCCCCATTTTTTAATTACATCTTTTCTATTTTTTTTCTTTTAGTTCTTTATATGGTCTAGATGTTAGGCCTTTGTCTGAGGAGTAAATGGCAGTTTCTCTAAGTTGTTTCTTTACTTTGTTTCCTTTGCTGTGCAGGAGCTTCATAGTTTGTTATGATCCAACCTGTTGATTCATAGTATGATTCCTTGTGAAAATGGGGTGCTGTCCAGAAATTCCCATATCTTCAAGAACTTTGCCTAGTTCGTCTTCCAACAGATTAAGTGTTTAGATTTTAATATTTATATCTTTGATCTATTTCGATTTTAGTTTAGTACATGGTGAGAGACAATCTTCTGTATGTATATAGCTAATTTTCCAAGAACCATATTTTAAACAGGTTATCTTTCCTCCAGCATGCATTTTTGGGCCCTTTATCGAAGATTAGATAACTAAATATGCCAGGAGTTGTTTCTGCATTCTCTGTAATCATTTTGTTTAAAAGTTCGGCTAGCTTTTCATTAGTATCTTCTGTAAATTTCCTGATCATTTTCTTTATTGTATCCATTATGTGTTTAGTTACATCTTTTGTGAGCCTGCTGACCATGTTATTAATCTGTTTCTTAATCTCTTTTATTCTTTCCAGTAATTTGACTTTGTGATTTTTGTTTTCTTCCCTCTCAATGCCCTACTGATGACTTTGAAGGAGTTTAGAGTTTTGGGAGGCATTTTGTTGTCTTCTCATGTTCTTAATGTTATTTTGTGTAGTTTTGTTTCATGCTGAGATTTGTGGGCACTTCTAGTGGGAAGACTTTGTTACTAATACAAGAATGTCATCACTCTTCTGTGATGCACTCTGGGCATGGTTAACAATAGTTGCTTCCTTCTGTCCCAATATCTGTCAATGTCCATTACTTTGCAAGGGGAGGATTCAGTGTATTTGGCCCCAAACCAGTTTTCTGGGAGTGGATTCCACTATTGTGAATGACACAAAGGTAATCTGGATATTGGCATACAGAGAAAACCTATTAATAGTAACAACAATGCCACCATAGCAATATCAAGTAAATCAGCAAAAATAATATTTTCCAACATTAACCGAATATAGACTTACCATAAGAACCTATAATGTACCACCATTAACCACAGAAAATAATTCTATAATTACAGTATAAACACTAAGACAAACCGAATATTGACATACAGTAAAAACCTACCAAATGTGGCTCCACTAACAATAGAATTCAACAGTAATAGCCTAGAATTAATTAACTATCTAAAGATTAATAAAGCTTCCTGGTTATACTAGTAAAAATATAGGGAGTGAGGAATGGGAAAATGAAAGAAGAAAATTATGAATGGCAATGGAAGGCAATGGAAAATGAGAAGGAAGAGAGAAAAGTGAGACAGGATTTTATTAGGGGTAGAAGGATACTGACAGAATTAGATATAGACAGCAGAAAATAACAAGCAAGGAAGAGAAGATAAAAGAAAAAAGAAGAAAAAAGAAAAAGAGGGAATACAAAAGAAAAAAGGAGAAAAAAGAAAAATTCTCCAAACTTCAATAAACTAGTTAAGAACAGAAAAAAATGGAAAAAAAAACCGCTGAGTCCAAAAACAGAGAAAAAAAAGGTTCTCTGCACTTTTTAATAAGTGGTTTCTTTCCAAGAGCCACAATGTTAGAATCTAGCAAGGCACAGGTTTTCCCACCTAGGTTTATGGCCTGTGGGTTTATAAGGTGCCCCATTTTCTAGAAGTCTCTCTGCTTACCCAGGGCTGTGGCAACTGTCCAGGCCAAGATGACAGATGGGGAAGGCAATCGGTCTTCGGCTCTGTGTTGGATGGAGGCAGCAGGGTAATGATTCAAGAAGCACACTGTACTTAATGCTGGGCACTTTCAGATCCGGTCATTTCTCAGCAAAGGATGATCCTTACCTGGCTTCTCACTACAGAGGGTGCGACCCATGCCCTTTCCACCCTAAGTTTAAACTTCTCAGGGGCTCTCTGTTTAGCTCACTCCATGTCCATGACTGTCACAGCTATCTCTTACCTAGTCATTGTGGGAAGGCTACAATGGAAAAACTGTAATTGATTTTAAGTTGTTATGAGTCTCACACATAATCAACCCCTCCCCCAAACGGTACCTGCTTAAGCACTCTGCAGCAATATGATGTGTGTTGAACTAGATTCTCTCTCCAGCTGTTGCCTGACTTGTGGAAGTAGTCACCTAGAAGCAAAACCCTGTACTTCTTTTGCAGTTCACAACAGCCATGGGCTCCTCCTTGGGCCCATTGCAAGGTCTAAGACTGCCATTTCTCCCTGGAGCTCTTGGCCCTGGGAGCTTACTTTACACCAGTGAACGGGGTTCTCTTTCCCAGGAACTGGGATGAGCTTCCAGATTGCTTTGATCTTTTCTCTGTGTTGTGGTTCATTTTACCAACTTCTCTATTTTCTGTCAGTTCCCTCCCAGCTCTTAGTGCCCTCTCCCTCTCCCTCTCCCTCTCCCTCTCCCTCTCCTTCTCCTTCTCCCTCTGTCTCTTCCAAGTTGTTATTTTTCAGCTGTATGCATTCTGGATCTCAGCGAGGCTAAATTTTGCAGCTGATCCATCATTTTTTGCTCAGCCAGGTTTTCACTTTTCGAAAACTATCACACACTCTGCAGTCAATATGAATGATGTATTGGAATGACCATGATTTTTCTAAGTTACCTGGCCATGAGTAATTTTCAAATTTTAGTTGTTTTCTGCAGATTTTGGACTTGAGACAGATCTCTAAAATATTGTAGGAGGTATCTGCCTTGTGACTGCCCTCCTGTTTCTCTTCTCTTGTGAATAATTAGAAGGATTTACTCTCTGGAGATGTCAAGTAGGCCCCTTTCTGGTTACTTAAATTCACTTAGCGAAAAAATAAATCAGTATACAAGTGAAAGTATAGAAAGTGTCCCAGGGAGCTGTTTCAATCCAGAGAAAATAAGTACTACTATGTATAATCAAAGAGATGCTAAAGAACTTATCTCTTTTTTTGTGATAACCTTTTTACGTTTCCCAACTATGTTGAAGCAGAATTTGTAACTTGCTTAATATACAGTGCAGAGAAGAAACTCTATACCCCAGTTGCTTGTTTGTTTGTTTGTTTGTTTTAAACCAATGCCAGCTAAATTCCAGGATCATATGAGGTGGGAAAGGGTCAAGTTTCCCAGGACAGAGTAAAGACATCAGCTGAAGCAGAAATAATGTTATTATCTTTTGGAGGCTCCCATGATGGAAAATCAGATACACAACCTGGAAGTTGCTGGGTGAAGAGAAAAAAATAGAACACAAACACGGAGAGTAAGTTTAAAATGGTATATTTTTCTCATTCAAAGTCATGGTTATTGAACTGAAAAAGGACAAGTAGCAGAAAGATTCCTACAAAATATAGGCATGACATTCTTCCCTATTTTAAGCATAGTCAGGGAAGAGTGAGGGTAAGATCTCACTCAGATGAAACTACAGTCAGAGCCCCAGCCCCATATTTTGGCCCTGAGTCATGGAGGAAAAGCAGGAGAAAGTGGCTTTTACAATTTACTAACACAGAGCAAAATGGTACCACTCTCTGTGTTATACACTTCTCTATTTTTATTACTGCAAGGTAACCATGTGATACTTCATTTTACTTTCTAACATGATGGGAAAACGTTGAAGGTAGTGAGTAAAGAGTAAACTATCACAGGACTGAAAGTTTCATGGGATCTACAGCACCCCATCCCTTTTTCTAATCCCAGGAGGATTGAACACACCTTCTTACACACTCTTATTCATGTAGGTCAGATATCACTCACTCATCTGTGAGAGATTATCAGGCTGAATAGTTACTCCAGCAGGAAATGAGGGCAGGCTCTGGTGCTTGACTAACTGTTCAAATATCAGCTCTGACACTCAAACCAGTGAAATCTGGGGGAAGTTATTGCCTCAGCTTCTTATTTTCAATATGGAGTCAATGACAATATTTATTTCTTTGGTTAAGGAGAGGATAAAGTGAATGAATGCATGTGAAGCATCTGGCACAATGTCTGACTCATACTAAATACTCAATAAATGTTATCGGGTGCTATTATCTTTGCTATGGTTTAGATATAGTTTGTCCCTCGAGGTTCATATGCTGAAGGTTTGGTCTCCAGTGTAGTAATGTTGACGTTTGGTCTAATGGAAGGTTACATAGATCATGGAGGTACCATCTTTGGAAGGGATCAGTATAGGTCTCATGAGGCTAGATCTGGTCTAACAAAAAATGGGTTGTGACAAGGGAGCACACCATCCTCTGAAAATACCTCTTCTGCATGCACCACTCACCTCTTTTACATCCACTTTCACCTTCCTGATGCCATCTCTCCTGAGGCCCTCAGTACAGTCAAGCAGATGCCAGAATGCTCTTGAATCTGCAGAACTGTGAATCAAATGAACATCTTTATTTTATAAAGTATTCAGTCTCCAGCATTGTGTTACAGCAACACAAAATGGATTAATACAATCACTGTTGAAAACAGTATCTAATGAAAACAAAGTATCTAGTCCTGGATGGCAGATAGGAAATCAAGGTGATAAGAATGAAACAGTATTACCACAATCCAAGTGGATCTTGGTTAAGAGTGAAGGAGGATAATAATAATAATAATAAAGAATAGTAACTTTTCTCATGCATTTATGCTGACCCCATCTTAGAGAAGACTTGATCCATACCTGCCTCACTGCTATGCCAAGCAGTTTTCTGTTTTCCCAAGAAACACTGCTCTCTGGAACCTGTGAATCTTCAGAGGCTGTAAGCCTTATACAGATGCACAAAGTATATGCCACAATCTTTCTTTCTTAGAGTCCCACTCAAAGATGCCTTTCTCCTTCTCCCTCATTCCTGTTAGCTAACTGATGCCTGTGTCATGGCACTTGCAAAAGACACTGCTTGATTTCTAGCACCTATCCCCTTTTTCAGGACCAAGTCAGTCCTCAGTAACTGTTGGTGGAATGAATGGTACTGACATGTGATATTCCAGAAAATATTGTCTAAGATAATCTCATGTGATCATTTTATAGATATATTCTCTTAATTAAAATGAGCATTCCTTGAGAGAAGGAAAATATGTTGATTTGTCCCTTCGTAAGAGTACTGTGCCAATGCTTCTGGTGCTCTGTCCCTGACCCAAACTTGCACATGGGCTCAGCTTCCAGATTCCAGTGTCTTTATCTTTTTACCTAAGGCCTTTCTTTGAGGTCAGTGTTTGTTCTACCAGGTCCCACTGTGCCTGTGAACAAGGTAAAAAAATAATACTTATCACCCAGGAGGAGCCCTTAACTAATATCTACTGAGCACTCACGTGTCATAACTTCTCTTCTTTGTTAAGGTGGACATTCTGCACTCTCTACTGAAATTCTCAGCAAGATTAAGCTTCAAGTACCCAAAAGAATAATTTGATATTAGATACATGTATTATTGGCTTCTTGCCCTACCTTCCTTATTAGTATTTTCTAGGTTCACCTCCCAATAAACCACCAGTCCTGAGTCTTTAGTAATCAAGGTCTGCTTTCACAGGACCTAACCTGGCACAGATATGGAGAAAAGTATATAAGAATTCTACATTTCAAGTTAGTAGATCAATGACACCAAGGGCTAATGAAAACAAATGAAACTGTTCTTTCATAGGAAAAGATAAAAAAAAGAAATATGCTTGCTCCAGAGAAGGCCTGGGAAAGAGGATAAGTGGCACAAAGCTGTGTTCTGAGATGACATAAAGAGCAAGGCAGAGAACAGCCATGTTACACAGGATATACTCATGTGTATCCTATACTCGTATATACAGCTGACTGCTGTACTAGAAGTCATGTAAACCCGTTCTCTGCTTCTCCTCCCCCAGCTGTGATGGGATCTTCAGTGAACTCAGCATTGCTCATTAAAGAGTTCAGTGGGAGTGAATTTCATTTGCAGATGGTCAGAGATACTGCTTCATAAACAATGGAGGTGGCAGACTCACAGAAATCACCTGTGTAGGGCAGACAGATACCTGATTTAAGTTCGTAGCACTCGGTACCTAAGGGGCACAACAACAGCTCACCAAATTCTTATCAAATGTACTTTTCCATCTTGAAAGGCAGGCATATCCCTCATAATCACTGATAATCATTTCCTGTGCTTTCTAGTAGAAATTACTTCAGCTGCAAAACACACCTATTCACATTATTTTCTTTCTTCATTCATGCTTTCCCTGTGTCAGTACATCCCCTCTTGAACACATACCTCTTGCAAACAATATAGCAGAGCTATTCTGATATAGACACTTGAAGTTCAAAAAATTAGTACTGGTACCTCCTTGAAAATTCAATAAAACTCACTGAATCATTCAGTAAATATTTATACAACAAATATTTATAAGTCAATGGAGACTCAAAGATGAACAAACAAGATTCTTGTCTTCATAGAAGTCTCTGTATGAATTATAGTGATTGTACTTCTTTATTTCCCCTTTGGTGTGAACCACTGGTGAATCATCTCATGGAAAAAACTCGTGTCTTATTCATTTTCGCTCTTTGAGGACAGACTTGCTGTGCCACTACCACTAGTCTTCTTTCCTTACAGAAAACTCTTGAATATACTTTTCTTTGTTCTGGGAAGGAGGAGAACTAACAACCCACACACATTTATATAAATTTTCTCATCCTCAACCATCCACCTCCTCTGATGTCCTGCTCAAATGACAAAGCAGAATCACTCAACATTGTGCTAGAAAAAAACCTGGAGTACACACAAGTCCATTTTATTGGGACAGCACTGTCAGTCAATGTGTGGTGATGGCTATTACGATGTAAGGCAGAAGGGGAATGGAGAAACAAACAGGATAAAGGTGGTCTGAAGCAGAATGTGAGGGCTTTGTGAGAGTCTATAACTTTTATATAAAGAAAGAGAATTTTATAATTAATTTAATTGAAAATAGATTAAAATGAAAAGTGAGGAAAAATAGTAAAGAGGCTTAAGTTGTAATATACAAATGTAGTGATTCTAACTGCAACTTTCTATGAGAAAGAAAAATATTTTTGTCTTGAAAAAGAACAATTGAGCATTCCTGGCTGTTTCCTGGCTCAATTTTTTATAAGTCTTTGAAAAATAAAACCACTTGTAAATACCCTTGTAAAATGAATTTAGAATCTTATTGGCACATCACGGTTTGCTTTTTGCTTCTTTTTGCTCTGGATTAGTGTTAAATAGAAGTTATTTGATCCTAAAAATTTCATTTAATGAATTTCAAAGTATTTTCATTAATATTACATGATTTTAACTATATTTAGTAAATAATTGTTTCTTCTGCAGCAAATACATTTGTGGTCTATATATAGTAAGATAATGAATATATACAAAGCAAATACTAGGCTCTTTACCACATTGTATGGGATGCCCATGACTTGTTCTCTCTCTCTCTCTCTCTGACAATGTCATTTTTAAAAAGAAAATATACAGTATTGTTATTAACCTTCAAAGTGTTTACAGAAAAAATATTTCTTTACATGCAACAAATGGAAAATTATCCCAAACTTACTTACTTTTTTTCTTTCTTTCCTTCTTTTCTTCTTTCCTTCCTTTCTCTCCTTCCTTCCTCCTTTCCTTTTTTTCTTTCTTTTTAAGAACTAAAAGAATTCAGAGTAAGATTTTTACAGGTTAAAGGGATTTATCAAGGATTAGTCAATTAGCTAATTAGCTAGTCAAATATTAATTTGTGAAATGACTTTTAGAGACTTGTGGGACTAGAGCTGAGCAATCAGTGAAACATGTTAAAAAGGCACTAAACAGGTACTGCCTATAAGACATATGAGAGTGGAGGGGAATGTAAGGCAAGGCAGGCCTTGGTAGAGATGAACAAGTCAAAAGAATGCAGTTAGATCAGAGGGTGAAATAGAATCCGGTGACCAAGGACTTGAAAAGAGTGAAGTGACAGTAATTTTCTTTACAATATTCGCAGCAAGTAATAACTTGTGTCTTCAAAGAAATGGTTATAATTTTATTAACTTAAATGATTAAATCAGCAAAATATCTAGTCTTAATGAAAAAACTGACTTTCTCCAATTGAAAGAAAAAAAAACCTTTCCACAGCATAAGCAAACAGATGAGAAATCTAGAATTTTTTTCATTTATGACTAAGTGATGAGTTACTGTCTTCAAATATTCAAAATACATTTAATAGTATAGTAACATGATTTTCACGTATCTTAAAAACATGGAGCCAGTACTTTCAGCTTTTCCTTAGGAAATTAACAGATACCTTATATGGAAGGAGAATTTTTTAAATATACAGGCCCAGGCAAATACTTCCTACCTCTGCTTTCTAAGCTAATGTAATGCCGGGCTGGCCAGGGCTAGGAGCATGGTAAAGTGCTACACTCGTGAGATTAATTGGGTTGCATTCAGAATCAGATTACTGGTTTGAATTTTCATGTTACCCAAACCAATTTTATTTGATTACTGAGAATCTTGAAGGTGGAACGTCCAATTAAATAGACACTCAGATACTTTAGAATTTCTCAGTATTTACTTTTTCCTCAAGTTTCCCTGTGGACAAATCTAAGACCAACAAACTTAATTATTTTCTTTAAATCTATGCAAGATTTGAGGCTTCGTTGTAAAAGTATGCTGCTAATTTGTTAAAAGGAGATAACAAGAAATGTCATTACAAGTTAGAAGTTCATGAACTTTTTCTTAAAGTGTTAGACAGTAAATCTGTTAAGCTTGCAACTATTTATTTCACTGGTGTACAGTCAAAATAGCCATAGATAACACATACAAAATTATTATGACTGTGTTCCAATAAAAATTTATTTAGCAAAACAGGTAACTGTCCTAGATCTGTAGTTTGACAACATCCGGTCTTTTTGATATTTCCATCATTAAGATAATTACTAAGAGTCTTTTAATTTGAATGCCAGTATGAACTCTCTCAATCACATGGCCACTGCTCAGGGTCTAGAACTGATATGTGAAAATGGGAATTAGAAGTTATTGTGATAAACAATTTGTACGTAATCAATAAATGTTGCTGATTATTTCTGGCACTCAATCTGAGGCTGCGCGGAAAAGATAAGACAGAGAAACAAAGTATAAAAAGGCCTTTAATCAGGGCCCGGGAGAGCCGGGGGAGCTGCAAAGAGGTGCAGGGGCTCTCTGCTCTAACAAAGGAATGTTTTTATTAACTCTTGCTGGGGTGTTACTAAGCTAGCTGGTGACGGTGAAGCAGGAGTGATGTTTTATCTAGGAATTGGGGGGGCCTTTGGCGTAAGCGGGAAGGAGAGGCAGGAACTTCATTTTAGGTTTGGGAGACTGGAACAAGAAGTCTGCTAAGGTGTCTTTTTGTGATCACCTTGCCATGTTGGGGCTCCACCATGATGACTTGGCAGATTTGTGCGAACAAAAACCTAACAGGTACATACTCTTTCCAACATTTTATGTTTTATTTTCTAATTCTGAAATACGCCAAACGTGCTGCTAAGTAAGGATATATTATAAAATATATTATTATACCTGTCACACAGATTTCACAATAGTTAATGTTTTCATATTTGCTCTAGATTATTTTTCAAAGGAATAAAATACTGTAATAAGAATTAAATGTTATTCCCATCTCATTCTTCTTTGTTCATGCAAAGAATTTAACTCATCCTCTGAGAAAGTCTGTCTTTTCTCTCTGATTGCTTTTAGGATTTTTGTTGTTGCTGTCTGTGAAATTCTGCAATGTGAGGATCCATATCTTTCATTATCTCTGAAAAATTATCAATAACTGTCTCTTTAAATGTGGTATTTTCTCCATTCTATGCTTTCTCTTCATTTATAAGTCTTATTTCTTTATATGTTGGATTTTCTATCCTCTATGTTTCTACCTATTTTGATCTGTTTATTTCTTTGTTGTGTACTTGTGTTTTCCTTATTCTGCTTTTCTTCTCAAATGATTGACTTGTCATTGATACTGAGTTTTTTATGGAAATGCAGTAGAATATCTACCTAGCATTTATATAGTAAAGCCCACTAGCAGCACCATCCCCTCAAAAGTTCTAACACAAAGTTAAAACAGTGGCTAGCAATATACCATGTACTGAAAGGCTTAGCCCAAATAAATATTATTTCTAGTGTCTTTTTGGATGATGTAAAAGAAAAGCATCATCCAAGCTATTTGGATCTCCTCCATCTAACAAATATTGCATTTGTCAGAATTTTAATAATAAAAATTTAAAAACCATGATAGCTGAAATTAGTAGTTATACTTGATAAATCAATGATCTATCTGGGAAATTCAAGTAAAGAGCCAGCCTCTTCTGGCACACATTGTCCTAGTCTTCATTTATGAAAAACATGTCTTCAACCCTTTCCTTTTTAACTTCTCCTCTTCTCTTGATCATTGGAATATGCCCTTGAAAATTCAGTTTTCATTCTGTTATATGCAGAGTTAAAGAAAAAATGGCAACATTTTTCAATGTTTCTTAGTTACTAGTTGAGACTAAATTTTCCCCCTGCATCTTGATATAATTTGCATGATTTTATCAAAAAATTGCTTTGACAGTGACTTGCCTTTTTATTTGTTAAAAAATGCTCTAATTTGGTTATGTGTTGAGAGGTTGACAGTCACAGTAAAATGCGAAGTGTTATCAGAAACTATGGTGACTTTAAATTCTTTAAAATGTATTATAGTAAAACACACATTGTCATTAATCTACCTCAAATACTCCTTTTTGCTTCAAACACATTTATCCCATCATTGTTGGCACTTTCTAAAGCAGTTCTGAAATTCTTTGATGCATGTCTTTAGTTGCACTGTCAAGGCAGCCTTGATATCCTGAATTTATTCAAAACTTTCACCACTTATGGTCATTTTTACTTTGGAGAAGAGCCAGAATTTACATGTTCCCTGGATTTGGCATCATGCAAATGATGCCAAAATGCTGTAGTGTTTTCACAAGCCTGCCTTTCCAATGGATGGCACTCAGCAGCACCGTTCAACATACTTTTGGTCACACTTCATAAAGACACATAGAAAATGGATTCAACAGTTGCTGAGATACAAAGAGAACTAATATAAGATTAAGTGGAGTAGTGAAAATCAGAAGACAGCACAAATGGCATAAAAATTTGTTTACAGAAGTAGTTGCAGAAAACTTTCCAAGTAAAGGGAAAGAACTTACCAAACAGATAATAAGGGTATACAAAACCTCAAATGACCATGATGAGGAAAGAAATTCTCCATGACATCAGAGTCAAAATTCCAAAAATCCAATACAAGGACAGAATGTAAAAGACAGAGAAGAGCAAAAAATCACTTATAAAGATAAACCCAATAGAATTATAACAGACTCCTCAACACAAAACTAAAAGTCCAGAAGAGTTGAAGTAAAATGTTTCAAGCCCTAAAAGAAAAACAAAGAAACAAATTAAAAAGCCTTCCAACTCAGACGTTTATTCTGAAAAACTTTCAAAATTGATGGAGAAATAAAATTTTTCCATAAAAGAGTGCCTTAAAAAACGTATGGCCACCAAACCTGCACTCCAAAAAATTATCAAGGATGTCCTAGAAAGAGACAATGTAACCAAAGATGCCAAGAGGGCAAAAGTATGAATACAGTAGGAAGGGTTAGCAGTTAAGCAGGAGAAAAGAAAAGCATCAGCAACAAAAAAATAATACAACAAAAATAAGCTAATACCTTCAGTAATAATTCTTAACGTGAATGACCTAAATTCCCTCATCAAAAGACACAGATTGGCAGAATGTGTCATGCAGCAACACTCAACAATATGTTGTATATAAGAAACACATTTAATTCCAAAAGAAATTCACAGGTGAAAAATCAAAAGATGGAAAACAATATTACATGTGATAAGAACCCAAAAAAAGCCAGGAATAGCTATGCTAATTCCAGACAAAGTGAACTTCAAGCCAAAACTGACCAGAAGAGGTAAAGATCACTATGGATTGGTTCAGAGAAGAAGTGAACAGGAAGCTATAATGATAACAAATATGTATTCACTAAACACTGGTTCACCCAACTTCATAAAAGAAACACTGCTGTACATAAAAGATCAGATAAACATCAACACAACTATAGTGATGGACCTGAATGCCCCACTCTCACAAATAGACTGATCATCTAGACAAAAATCAACAAAATGTCTGGATTGAGTCACACTTTTAATATGGGTTTAATACAGCATGTTCCACCCAACTAGAGAACACACATTTTTCTCAGCAGCTTGCATAACTTTCTCCAAAATAAATCATATGTTAGCCTATGAAGTATGATTAAAATACAAAAGAATCAAAATTATCCCATGCATATTATCAGAACATAGTTCAAAGAAACTATACATCCCAGGACAAAAGAAACTACAGATTATGGAATGGGTCACAGAAGAAATTAAGGAAGACGTTAAACACATTCTAAAATCAAATGATAAAGCTAGTGCAACATTTCAGAACCTATAGGATACAATGAAAGCAGTCCTAAGAGGTAAATTTATAATGATGAATATCCACATCAGAAAAATACAAAAAATTCAAATAAATAACCTAATGATGAACCTCAAGAAATAGAAGAACCAATTCAAATCCAAACCCAATACAAAGAAGAAAATCATAAAGATCAGAGTGGAAATTAATGAAACTGAAAATAATAAATACAAAGAATCATTGAATTAAAGAGCTGATGCTGGGAAAGAATAACAAAAAGACAAACAGCCAATTTAACCAAAAAAGGAAACAAAAGACTCAGATCAATGCAATTCAAAAAGAAAAAAGCCAAATTACAAGACACATCACTGAAATCCTGAAGACTACTAGGAACTACTTTGAAAATCTGTACTTCAGTGAGCTGGAGAATCCAGAAGAAATAGACAGATTCCTAGACACATAAGCAAAATAAAAACTAAAATAAAAAAGCACTATAAAAACTAACTCAAGATGATATAAATACACTGACAAATCTAATAACAGGCAATGAAATTGAGGTAGAAATTTTTAAAAAACCTATCAACTACCAAAAGTCTATGACCCAGTAGATTCACCTCTAAATTCTTCAAGAACTTCATGGAAGATCTAATGTCAATTCTCCTTAAACTCTGGCAATATTTCCAAAGCTGATACATAGACTTCATGCAATGTCAATCAAAATACCAACTGCATTCTTCACAGAACTGTAGAAAACAATCCTAAAATTCTCATGTAGCTAGAAGAGAGATAGGGTGGGCAATAAGTGCAAAGCAAAAGTCATTTCAATCCCAAATTTCAAATTACATTACAAAGCTACATTGATAAAAAAAAAAAAAAAAACTTGGTACTGGCACAAAAACAGACACGTCAATCAACAGAAGATGAAGAAACAGAAACAACCCCAGCACATTCAGGCATCTGATCTTGGACCAAAGGTGCCAAAAACAGGAAAGATAGCCTTTTAAACAAATAGTTCTGGGAAAATTGGTAATACACGCAGAAGACTGAATCTAGACTAATATCCCTCACTATGTACTAAACTGAAATTAAAGTGAATCTAAGATATGAATGTTAAAACTTAAACACTTAGAAGATAAAATGGGTAAAACTCTTGAAGACGTGGGTATAAGCAAGGAATTTCTGAAGAGTCCCAATTGCACAAGAAATAACATCAAGAATCAATAAATGAGATTATATAAAATGAAAAAGCTTCTACGCAGCAAAGGAAACTGCTAACAGAGTGAAGAACTTACAGAATGGAAAACAATCGCCATTTATACCCGGGACAGACGAATATCTAGGCTATGTATAAAGCACACAAAAAAAGAAAATTAGAAAAGATTCAATCAAAAAACGTGCAACTAAAATGGATAGACACTTTCAAAAGAAGTACAAGTGGGCAAAACATAGATGAAAAATTTTAACATCTTTGACCATTAGAGAAATGCAAATTAAAACAATGCTCAGATTCCATCTTGCTCCAGATAAATGGCTATCATCAAGATATCAAACAATAACAAATGCTGCTGAGGATACAGAGGAGTCCTTTTACATTGCTGGCGGAAGTATGACTATTACAGAAATCAGTATGGAATTTCCTCAAAAAACTAAAACTAGAAATTCCATTTGACCCAGTTATTCTCTTTTTTGGTATCTTCCTAAAAGAATTAAAGGCATCTTATTATAGTGATAAAATGCATATCCAAGTTTATAGTAGCACAGATCACAATAGCTAAATCTTGAAAGCAGCTATATGTCTATCAATAGGTGATGCATAAAAAATGTGGTATTGGGCTGGGGATCTAACTCAGTCGCCTAAGCACCTGCCTGGCAAGTGCAAGGTCATAAGTTCAATCTGTGGTGCCGCAAAAAAAAGTGGTATTTATGCATATAATATTAAGCAAAATGAATCAGATACACATGCTTAAATAACACATGGTTCCTCTGTATGAGATATCTAAAGTATAAATAAATTAAAGAGCAAATTAAAAGATAGATCCTAAGGAACAGGGAGGTACGTGTTTTGCAAAAAGGAAAGGGACCAAAAGTTGGAAAAGGTGGGGAAGGAAGGGAAGGGACATAAAAATAATTAATATGTTTTATGTACATGTACCAACTCCCATGATAAATGTAATCATTATGTACTACAAACATACAGTAATAAAAAAAAGTTTTAAGTAGACACAAAAGAAGGCTTCCAGAACTTCTTCAGAAAGTGGCAAGAACAGTAGGATAAATATGTCCGAAACCAGAGGAAGTATGTTGAGCGAGATCTGAAGCAATGTGACTTACCATTATAAATTTTTAAAAATTTAAACATTTTCTGTATATTTTCATTATACTTCTTATCTCTGGCTTAGGGCAAAATACTTTCAAGGTTTTTTTTAAGTGGTCTTTTGTTCCTTTCACTGAAATGTGTCTTATCTGATGCCATAAAAGTTTTCAAGCTCCTCAATGTCAGAAGGTAACTGAGGTGAGAGATTTATCAGTTTAAAATGCTTTAGAGTTACTTTTGGCCTTGCGTTCTTTCTGCTTTCTGAGTGCCTCCTGATGCATTTCTTCCAAGTGAACTTTTCCATTTCTCTTGTTACCCTCAAACTCAAACTCTAGTGCCAGCTCCCTAAATGGTGAACTGACCTACTTCCTGTCTTGCACGCAGAGAGGTTTTAGCTTGATCTTGACATCAGGCGTATGTTGGCTCTTTTAAAGTTGTCTGTGAAATGCAATATACCAAGACATGAGAGGTAACTAAAGAAAGAACTTACCAAATTATGAACATCTATAGTTAAATGTTAGCTGCTGTTATTATCCTATTATTTTGTTATGAAATTTTGTTTTATTTTTTCCATAAAATTAAAAAAATTCATTTCTGAATTCTGAGAAATACATAATAAAATAAAGGGTAATAGCATCTCTCTCTCTCTCTTTCTAACCTACCTTGATCATTAGTTATAGCAAATGTATAGTCCACTTTTCCTATAGTCAATTTTCACTTAGATCAGAGTCACTCCATTAACCATAGATTTTTTTCCACTAATCTCTCTTATGAAAAAATTGCTCACATTAGTGGTTGTACCTTTTCAAATGTTGACTTTTAAATCAAAGAGTTGCAATTTAGCAAGTGTTGTCTGTAGTAGAATATCTGGGTAATAGAGCAGCATGTTTTAGTAAGTAAATTCCATTAAGTAAGAAACCCTTAACTTGTAAAAATGTCACAGCTTTCTTTTGAAAAGTAATCCAACATTTAACTCTTATATGATATTGGAGAGAGGATAATTTTTTAGCCTAATCTAAACCTAGTGCTTAAAAAATCTTGTGTCAGAATGTCAATGTGGCATTTCCTGTGTATTTCAAATGAAATTTGAGATAGTGACTATATTTTGTGATACTTGTTAACATGACCATATCACAGGAATATATTTTTATAATTTACAACTCTTTGTCAGTAAAGCATGTAAATGCTTGATAAATATTAGGCAATCACTTTTCTGATCAATTATTCATTGGTACAGAACAAATTAGTGTAAGAGTAAGGAATTCCAATTCCAGTTGAGGCTTTCTGTTAGATCATGAAATTACAAAAAAAAATATTCTGGTTAGGAAAAAGCAAATTCTATTAATCTAAAGAGTTTATAAGAAAATTGTGTGCCTTCATGGTTTAGAAACATTTCTCATTGCTTAGCCACAATACAAGACACCTGCCACTTGGAGAAGAGTTTTGTTTTGGCTCCCAGTTTCAAAAGTCTCTGTCTTTGCATGATCAGCTGCCTCAAAGGCAAGAAGGGCATGTGGGAACATTCCAGATCCAAACTGCGGTAATTAGCATTTTAAAAAAATTTTTTAAATACAAAAATTAACTGTCTGCTACAAATAAATGTAGCCCTGAATACTGTAATCTTGGCTACCATCCAAGTGACAGTTGAAGTAACTTCTTTTGTGGCTCACCTTAATGAATGAATCTTTTTCATTCCTAGGTATGGTGGGATATTAGGACATCCATAATCACTACTGATGCTTTCTCAATAAAAATATTCCTACTAAAATATGATATTAAATTTCTTTATAGTGAGAATCAGGGGACTGGGATTTGAGTTAAAGATAGTGGTTTATGTGTAATTGGGCACAAGGCCAAATAGGGAATATATTCCCAGTGTTAGCAATCATAACTTCACTGAAATATTCACTAATATTTGATATGCATGAATCAAAAACCATTAGGCCTCCTTCATCACTTAAAACAAATGTGATCATATCATTCCTCTACATCTTATCATCTGTTGATTTTCCAAAGGACTCCAAACTCATTACATATATACTATGCAGTTCTTGCTCTCAAGAAACATTAGTCATTTGTCCCTCAAGCATGTCATAGTCACTCTATCATAGGGCCTTCGTATTTCCTGTTTCTCTGTGTAGAATTTCCTTCTTTGGCATCCTGCCTAGTTCCACTTTCCTAGCTCTGAGTTCAAATCCCATCTTCCCAGAGAGACTTTCCTAAGCCATTCAATCTCAACATCCCCATGCCATGTTCACAAATGAATTTTAACTCTATTGCATTACTTGGTTTTTTAAATCAATATATTTATATTTACTGGAAAATATCTGTGTTCAACCTAATATTTTTGTCTGTGAGAACTGCCTCAAGTCACATGTCATATCCCCTTAGCCCACATTTATTTTGTTGACAGCTGTAATAGACTATGTCCTCTAAGTTCCAACTTACCCCACTAACAGCAATCATATTCAAGCACATTTATTTCACTTGTCTTTCTCCTTTCTGCTCCAGGCCTTTTTCTGGCATGCAGGACCTGCTCAGCTAAAGTACAAGCACAGTCAGTGGGAGGCATGAGAGAGTAGGTAAATGTTTCAGTTTCCTAATCTGCAGGTGAAGTCTGGGAGGTCTTCTGTGTTTTCTTAGGAGATTCCAGCAGAAAGCAAGCCTCTGGTTTCCATAGTCACAATCTTAATTTTAACTTTTTTCTTCTTTTCCATTTCCCTCTATATTCTCCTTCATCTCTGTTTTCTGGAAACATTTACAAATATATTATCAATAATCTAATACTCAGGGTTGTTTTACGTTCTGCTTTCAGGAGAACCCTAATTAAGACATCTCCCTTAGAATGTAAGACCTGTGAGAGCCAGCTAACTCATGCTTTTGTGTTTTGCTTTATTTATAATACTTAGCACAGTAACTGGGGTATAGTGATAGATGATAGATGGATAGATAGATAGATAGATAGATAGATAGAGACAATCAGATACAAGAGGATTTAGAAGTCTAAAAATCTGAGAATACTCTGTCATGCTGTCAGAGAATTCAGTTGTTGTTTTTTTTTTAATTGCTTGAACCTGAAAAATTTATACTTTGAGAGTCTGAAAACTTAATCATTTCATGAAATAGCTGGATATTCAACCAAAAAATGTAATTTTCAAACTAGTATATACTTTAAACAGGGGATGTAGGAATTTCTCCTTACGGCTATGCCACAGTAACTGGTACTAGACTTGCCTTGCTATACCTGATGAGGCAACGTGTGTGAAATGAGTGTTCTCAGGAATTGACACAAGAATCACAGGATTGTGAACTTTGAGGGAAGGAAAACATAACTTGAGCTCCATGTTTTCTCTGGCTTTCTGTATGAAGATACTTATCAGCTGGCATAGGCTGCTGGAGTCAAAGTAGCAAGAGTAATTTTGCTTAATGGAAGAGGTTGGGGTAAGAGATGCTGAAGTGACTAATAGCAGGAAATTATACCAGACAGCAGGGGAGAAAGAGTAGCCGAGAAGTTCCTGTGTGGCCAGGAGTCATGAAATACTGGCTAGTTTTAGAGCTACAATCCAGCTATAAAGGACAGACGTCATCCAAAACTTTGGATAATCAGACCTCAGAAAGGCTGGAGCTTACAGGTACACACTATGCTCTAGACCAATGATGGTGAACCTTTTAGAGCTTTCAGTGATATAAACAGCCTGCTGAAGCAGGCATGCCATAGGTTCGCCTTTACTACTCTAGACTCTACAGTCCAGAGTAAGAGCCATACCCCAGGACTAACACAAAACCAAAATAGATACAGAGTAACAAACAATAAAATCAAGCCTCATAAGATTGAAAGGTCCTACAAGCAATTTGTTAGTTCCTGGAAAAGATTCAACCCTCTTTAAAGGAAGACAGCATTATCTGGAATCCCCACAATATATTACTCATAATGTCCAACATCCAATAAAAACATATTAGGTGAACATCTTGGTTACTTTTCTCT
>RJWT010000487.1:52608-66600 GCA_004365215.1 Cuniculus paca
CAGTCCATATTCAGCTGGCTCCAAGGCAGGGTGGCATGGCTGAGGGTTAGCAGTTCATGGAGGCTGCAAGCAACAAGAGTGAAAGGGCAAAAGAAAAAAAAAACATGCCTTCTTCCCTCCCTTATAGTGTATGCCAGGCTCTGCCCCTGGGCTGGTGTGGTGGTCACGCTGCCAATCCCAGCGCTAGATAATGAACCAATCACAAACACTAGATTCAGCAGCCTCCATGACTGCATGAGGCTTGGGAGGCCACCTAGACACAAACCACAAAAATGAGTGAACACACAGGAAAATATGCTCTATTATCAAGAAAAAAGAGAGAATGAGTAAACACATATGCTGATATTGAAACTAGCATTCAAAGACTTTAAAAAAGAAGAAAACTTAAAGTGAAAGATGGGCATAATGAACAAATTGATAAGTAATTGGAGGAAGAGATTATCAGATTAAAGTCCAACACCTTATACTATCTACAAGTTTAAATATAAAGATATAGTTAAGTTACAATACTAGGATTAAAATATACTATGCAAAAAGTAACAAAAACTGGATATGATTATATTAATCACAAGGTGAGGAATAATACCAGAAATAAAAGAGACTAATGCATTAGGTAGACAAATCAATCCTAAAATTATATACATATGGCCTCATAACTTCAAAGATTATGAAGCAAAAACTGAAAGAAATAGAGAAACAGAAAAATCCACAACCATAACTGTCTTTGTGTTGCTATAGCAAAATATCTAAGATGGGGTAATTTATAAAAAAACAGAAATTTATTTCTTCAGAGTTCTACAAGCTGGGAAATTCGCAATCAAATCATCTATACGTCTTTGCTTCCAACATGACACCTGGAATATTATGTTCTCACATGGTAGAAGAGCAGAAGAGAGAAACCCAATCCTTAAAGTGTTTTCTTAAGGGCCCCTAATCCCATCACAAGGGATCTGCCCCCTAATTTGATCACCTGCTAGAGGCCCCAACCTCTTAATACTATCATATTGTTTGTGATGTTTCTGAAACTGTAAGGGATCAATACTGAACAACACTATTGTATCCTTTGGGCTGCTAATCTACAAGTTTCAATTCAAGTTGGTTAATAGTGTTGTTTAAAAGAAGAGACAAAGAAAACTCCAGGCACAAATGCTGCACTGTGATTTCTAGAGTTCTAACAGCAGTTCCCAAATAATAATCATTAAGATATTTTCAATAGTTCCAAAGTCAAAGTTATAATGATGGCAAGAACTTATTTTCGCTTTGATTCTCTCTTAAGTAGAGTTTTTCATAGGCCATGTAATATGGTGTATTGCCATACATTAAATGCAGAATCAGTGTAAGAAACTGGCCATGCTCCATTAAGCTGTACTTTAAAAAGATAGGTAAAATTGTAAAGCAGTCTTTTTTCTCATTTTTTTTCAAAATAGCCTGTTTTTAATAATATGCTTAGCTAACATGAAGTATTAATGTGTAATAATTTACTGTTTTTAACAAACTGATAAAGAACATTTAAATTTTTTCTATTTTAAATTTGAACATAACTTACATAAGCAAAAAGTCCTTTGAGGTGTTCAATAATTTTTCAAAATTTAAATAAGTCTTAAAGCCAAATGCTTGCAAACCACCAATTTAATAAATTTTACAAGTTCTTCCATAAGATAGAGGTGAAGGAAGACTCTCCACACTGCTACCTAAAATAGATACACTATTGCAAGGAATCGACAGACCATTATCCCTTATGAGCATACGGACAGTAATCTTTTTAAAATATTACCAAATTAAATAAAGCGATAAAATGAAAAGGACAATATAACATTGTCATGTGGGCTTTTTTCTCTAGGAATGCAAGGTTGGTATAACAGGTAAAATCAATATAATTCATCACATCATCACAAAAAAAGGGCTGTAAAGCATATGGTCATCTCAAAGATGTAGAAAAATGTGCAACGAAATTCAACTACCATTACTGATAAAATCAGCAATCTAGGAATTGAATAAAACATTAATCTGATAAAAAGCATCTATGAAAAAGCTATAGTAAACACTATGTCGTAGGGTAAAATACTGCATGTTTTTCCCATAAGATTAGGAACAACATAAGGGTATCTGTTCTCACCATTTTGATTTAGCATTGTGTCAGAGGTCTCAGCACATCCAATAAGCCAAAACAAACAAATCTCAAAATGAGGAGAAAACATACTCAATTGAATATGAATGAATAAAATTGTTTTTATTTCACAAACTATGGTTTTTATGCAACAAATCGTCAAAAACTTATAAAATAGCAATATAACAAATAAACAAATTTATCAAATCCACAAAACGCAAGGTCAGCACACATATTATAGTTGCGTTTCTATATATCAGCAAACAAGAACTAGAAGAACAAATGTTAAAAATACCAGATGCAATAGCATCTAAACCATTATATCCTTAAAATAAGACCTCTATATTAATAGCAAAAATTATTACTGAAAGAAATTAAAGGTCTAATAAATGGAGAGCTATATCATGTTTATGAATCAGAAGGTTCCATATTGTTAAGATGTCAATTTCTTCCAAATTGCATTATAAAATTCATGTGAAATCCATTAAAATCTCAAGACTTCATTCTTTTTGAAAAATCAACAAATGAATTCTAAAATTTATGTGATGTTGTAAATACTCAGAAATACCAAAATAATCTCAAAAAAAGAGAAACTAGAGAATGCACACTGTCTTATTTCAAGACTGTGTAAAACTACAGTCATTAAAACAGAATTGAAATGGAGCAAGTCTATACCAAAGGACTCATGGATCGGAACTGAGAGTCCAGAACTGTTTCCACATAGAGAATGTCAGCTGATTTCCAAGATGACACCAAGGTAATTCAGTAGGAGGAAGTGCTAGAGCCACTGGGTAAATATATAAACTAGAAATAAATTTTAAATGCGCCTCACATCATGTATGTTAGCACGTGCTGTAGTATGTTGCTCACATTCTCCTTCAGGATCAAGATATTCACTTGTTCAGGTTTCAGGATTGTTGTTGTTATGCACTGAATTGTGGACCCCTCAACTTTATAGGCTTTATCCTAACTTCCAGTACATTAACATGTGGCTGAATTTGAAGATAGGGTCTTTAAAGAGATCATTAGTATTAAGTGAGGTCTTTAAAGTGTACCCTAATCCGATATGACTGGTGTCATACTCAACCCCCACTCACAGGACATTCTTCCCACAAGGACAGGACACCAACAGCTATCATTTTGCTCCCAGTTGTTTGTTTCTAAAGCTAAATTTAGTATGAATGTAGGGAGAGGCAGAGGTTCTTTCCTTCAGCCTAGTTTTAAGGGAATGAAGGCTCTACCTTGGAGATGGTGCGACTGAGAATATTGGAGCCCCAAATGCACTTGTACAGTTCATAAGTGGTGATTCGGTCAGGAGAGGCAAGCTGAAAGGACCTGAGGTTACTAGAGGCTCTTAACAAAGTTCTCAACAACTAGAGCAAGGATGCTATTTAGAGAGAAGAAAGTTATTATTTTCACCCCGATGCTACATGTGAAGCTGAGTATATTTTTCTTGGAGAAAAGAAGCCAAAAAGAGACAGTTCCTATTTTTTTTCCCAGAAAGAACTGCATTTCAGAAAGAACTATATTTGTAACAGAAAATGGAGATGTTCAAGTATAAAGGCACTCTCAAAAACAGTGGTGATTATGGTAAAAGTGAAATAGAAAATGGAAATAAGTAGATTTGTTGTCAAATATGAAGAGGTTTTATACATAAATGTATATAGTGCTACCTCGGTTCACGAACTTAATTTGTTCCAAAATTCTGGGAAAGACGACCACGTTGAATATTTGTTTAGGGAAGATGGCACTGGTCATGTTCATTGCCCAATGCAAATTCATGAATGGAAGAAAACTTTTGTCAAATGGGTCAGTTGCAAAACTAATTGCTTACAATTAGAATTCATGAACCAAAGTATTACTGCACGTAATTGTATGCAAGTATCTATTATCATTTTTCTCTACTGGAGTCAGAACAATTGTCAAACACTAATTGTGAACTGGGGAGACTTTATGCTAAATAAGATAGGCAGAGAGATAAATACTGAATGATCTTGCTATGTGAAATCTAGTAAAAGTCAAACTCATGTACTACAAACATGTACTAATAAAAATAAATTAAAAAAGAAGAAAAAGGAGTAGAATGAAGGTTGCCAGAACTAAATGAAAGTGGCAGTGAAAAACTGGTCAAAGGTACAAATTTTGGTTAGATTACTGGAAAATGTTTTTGAAGTATATTGTATAACATTATGATATTGTTAATAATAATGTATTATATATTTCAAAATTTCTGAGATTAATTTAAAAAGTTCTAAATATATATATATCATCTCTAAGTTTCTAAGTGAGGTTTATAACATTTAGAGACTATATATATATACACACATATATAGTCTTTAAGTGATATATATATAAATATATTCATAAGAAAATGAAAAGGAAATAGAACTATACATAGATAAGATATATCTATAGTAGACTAGAATTAAGTTAGTATGAATCTGATGAGTTAGGACATACATGATAACTGCTAGAATAATAAATAAGGAGTAACTTTTAAAAATGTAGTGAAAAAATTAAAGAAAAATACTGTATTAAAATATTCACTTAATGTAAATACTCCTACTTAATGTAAAATAATAATAATAAGGAAAAGGACATGGCACATAGAATATAAAAAATATAATGGCAGGCATGGATCTAATTATATCAAGAACACTAATTGTGAATGGATTGAACAACTAATCAAAAATCAGTATTGTTACACTGAATTTAAAAATAATCCAACTATATCCTCCCTGTAAGAGGGAAATTTTAGACTCAAAACACACATAGATTGAAAGTAAGAGGATGGAAAAAGAGCTCTCATACAAAGCTGATATGGTTATTCTGATATCAGACAAAATAGATTTTAAAACAAAACATGTTACTAAAGATACTTTATAATGATAAAAGATATAATGTGTCAAGAAAATGTAATAATTTTAAATATACTGTACAGGCACACAGTAATAGACTACTAAAATACATAAAACAAAAATTGACAGAAATAGCAAGAGATTTAGGTCATTCGATATTAATATTTGGAAACTTCAATAACTACTTTCAAAAATGAATCGATCAACTAGACTGAAGATCAACAAGTATACACAAAATTTGAACAGGCAATGTTAGAACTAAGACATTTATAGCACATTCTAGGAAGCCATAGCATAGTAAATATTTTCTGAAGTGTACATCAGATACTCATCAGGATAAATGATATGGTAAGCTACATAACAACCTCAATATATTCAAAAGGGTATATATAATATAAAGTATGTTTTCCAACTATAGAAGAGATGAAATTAGAGATCAATAACAAAAAGAAACTTAGAAAATGCACAAATACATGAAAATTTAAACAACTCAATCCTAAATAGCAATGACTCACAGAAGATACAAAAAGAGAAATTAGAAAATACATTTCATAGAAGCAGCCAGATCCAACCTTGTGTGCCTGCTGCCATTGGGATGCTTTCCTCCTGCAAGCAGCCAGCATGGGCAAGGAGAAAAAGTCAGACCCCCGCCACGCGCATGCCTGCCGCCATGGGGATGCTTGTGTTCCTTAGGTAACCAGCATGGGAAGGGAGAAACAGTGGGATACACCTCATATGCCTGCAGTTGCCATAGGAGATGCTTGCTTCCTGTGGGCAGCCAGCACAAGCTGCCTGGAGAATCAGACAAACATGACCCTGTGTACCTGCCACCAGCGGAGGAGTCCTGGTGTTGGCACAGAGGCTGAGAGAAGAAGCAGCCCCACCACCATGCACCCATGGCCATTGGGGAAGACTCGGTGTAGCTACACAGGTCTGAAGAAACCCACCTCATGCCTCGATGTCTCCTCAGGAAACTCGGTCCAGAGAAACCAGGTACCTGGCCCATTCCCCTAAACTGTAGAGGGGCAGCCAACACAGGAAGCACCAGGGACTCCACAACTAGCTTGTTGGGGGGAACCCAGGAAAATTTCCAGATGAAGGATCAAAAGGTAATCTCAGACCTCCAACCCACACAGAACAAGGCCGGGAGCTATAGACATGGAAGAAAATGAAAGGCACACATGTGAAATGGCTGAAAGGACAGCAACTGAAGTAAAGAAATAATTTCATGAGGCTGTAAAAGTAATCAAATCAGAAATAATATTTCAAGTAAAACAAGAAATCACAAAGATAGTGAAAGAATTGCTGAGCATATCTAAAGAAGATATAGATTAAAAAAAAGAGGAGCATAGGAAAATGATGAAAACCTTGAATGAACTATATAGGAAAGAATTATAATGCATGAAACAGATTCAAATAGATATCCAGAAAATTAAAAACTCCATCAAAAGCTGGCAAAACTGCTTGAAAGAGACTGAAGATAGACTTTCAGACATTGAAGACAGGATTGCTGCTAGCAATTATAAAAGGAAAGATCTCTTAAAAATAGCAAGGAGCCAAGAAATAATAATTCAGTGACTGCTAGATGACTCAAAGAAAATAATTTAAGACATATCAGTGTCAGCAAAAAAGTATGAATCAACATAAATGACATAAAAAGACTATTACAGAAGTAATAGCAGAGAACTTCCCAAGCATGGGGACAGGAAATGACACACAGATAGGTGAGGCATATACAACTCCACCCAGCCATAACCAAAATAAATCTACACCCAGACATATAATAATCAAGATCTCAGAAATTCAGCACAAGAACAGAATATTAAAGGCTGTTAGAGAAAAGAAACAGATCACCTATAAAGGAAACCCATCAGCATCATGCAGACTTCTCAACACAAACTATCAAGTCAAGAAGAGCTTGGAGTGACGTGTTTCAAATCCTGAAAGAAAGCAACTTACAACCCAGATTGATGTACCTTGCAAAAGTATTTTTCAAAATTGATGGAAAAATAAGATACTTTCATGATAAAGAAGAAATGAAGGAGTTCATGAGCACCAAACCAACCCTAAAAAGAGCACTGAAGGATATTCTAGAGAGAGATAAAGATGACCATGGATTCAGGAATAGCAGCAGAGGTGAATCACTGGTGAGCAGGGCAGGCAACTGAAAGGAGGGGAGAATTGGGAGGGCAAGTGCCAGAGAATAGCTTATTAGAGAGGAGCCAGTGCATGCCAGTTGTAATCATTAATGTAGATGACCTTAATTCACCAATAAAAGGAAACACAGGGAGAGGGGATCAAGAAATAAGATCTAGTATATATGAAATAATATGCCGTATATAAGAAACACATTTAACTCAAAAGGAAATTCATAAGCCAAAAGTCAAAGAAGAAAAAACAATGTTCCATGTGACAGAAAACCAGAAAAAAAATCAGGGGTAACTTGCCTATCAACCACAGAATGGATAAGAAAGATATAGTATCTTTATGCAATGGAAAGCTACTCAGCTAAAGAAGGATAATCTCGAGGCTCTTGTAGGTAAATGGATGTAACTTGAGATCATGCTCATGGGTGAAATGGTTTGGACTCATGTGAATGAACAATGTATTATCTCCCTAGCATAAAAAACTGAAGGAGTTAGTGGAATCCAAAATGTACAAGAGATATTGTGAAAGTGATTGGGGAGGAAACATCTTAAAAGGGAAAGTGGTAACCATTGTTAATTTCCAGTTATCTTGTTTTGAATTCCTGTATTGTTTTCATTGTTTGTTAGGTTTGGTTTTATTCTGTCTTGTTTCATTTGATTTTATTATGTCTCATAGTATGGGCAGCTATTTTGAAGATAACAAGATATGTTATGGTAGTCACTGTTGATTTCCTATTATTTGGTTTTGAAGTCCTGTAATGCTTTCATTGTTTTGTTTTGACTGATTGTATACTGTTTTGATTTGTTTGATTTTATTATTTGTATGATTTTAGTATGTGTGATGGTATGGACAGCTATTTTGCAGAAAACAACAGACATTGTGGTAGACGTTGTTAATTTCCTATTATCTTGTTTTGAGGTCCTGTATTGCTTTCATTGTCCTGTTCTGATTGACTTTATTTGGCTTTATTTTGTTCTGTTTTATTCTGTTTAAAATAAATTCTAAAAAATACATTTCATGAATATTTCATTCATTGAAGATACAACATACCAAAACTTATGGAATATAGCAAAATTAATGCTTGGAGGAAATGTATACCTGTAGCTTCTTAATATATTAAGAAAGAAGAAAGATCTCCAGACAACAATCTACCTTACAATTTAAAATGCTGGAAAAAAGGAAAGTAAACTAACTTAAACAGGCACATACAAGGAAAGAGTTAAGTGAAAATTAATGAAATAGAGACCAGAAAAATAAAATCTGTAAACACAGAATATGATTTCTTAAAATATACCAACAAACCTTTAGCTAGATTGGCCAAGAAAAGAGAGAAGAATCAAATTACTGAAATCAGAGAAAAGAAAGATATTACAATTAATATTACATGAATAAAAAAGAATACAACTGAATACTTCACCCAGATTGCATGGTACAAAATCAATATGCAAAAATCAATGCTGAACTCTCCCAATGAAAAATTCAAAAATGATACTAACAGTTCCACTTACAATAATGTCAACAATGATAGTTTTGGTTACTTTTTTCTCCCTGTTGAGACAAAATACTTGACACCCAAAGTGAAGGAAGGAGAAGTTTATTTCTTATAGTTTTGGGGGTTTCAGTCCATACTCAGCTGGTTTTAAGGCAGGGTGGCATGGCTGGGGGGACAGCCATTCATGGCGGCTGCAAGAGGCAAGAGCGAACTGCGCAAAAGAGGGAAAAAAACCCGCCTCCTTCTTGACCTTACATTGTATGTTGGCTCCACCCCTGGGCAGGTGCAGAACTCACACCGCCAATCCCAGCACTAGACAATGAATCAATCACAAGCGCTAGATTCAGCCACTTCTATGACAACATGAGGCTTGGGGGGGCCACCTATGTATAAACTGTAACATTCCACCCCTGGCCCCACAAAGACTCATGTACATCCCTTATACAAAGGACATTTAGTCCATCTCCATGAGTTGCCAGAGTCCAAACAGTTTCAGCATTTCTGAAAAGTCCAAGTCCCAAGTCTCCTCTGAGATCTAAGGCAAACTCTTAGCTGCAAGCCCCTGCACAAATGAAAACAAAGTTAAACACTCCCAACATGCAATGGCACAAGACAGACATTACCACTCCAAAAGTTACAAACAGGGGAATACAAAGCACTGGAACCAAAGCAAGTCCAAAATCCAGCAGGTCAAATGTTAAGTCCTATAGCTGTATGTCCAGCATCTGAAGCCATCTCTGGCAAATTGTGAGCTTCAAAGGGCTTGTGTGGCTCCACCCCTACAGCACTTTTAGGGGTTTTAGTTTCCACAGCTTCTCTCTTAGGCTCACTCTGCTCAATCTGTGCAGCTTTCCTTAGGTGATCCACGGTCCTCGCTTTCCCAAACTTCCGGGTTTTCCACTGTACAGCTTCACACACTGCCCTCTCAGGGGCACACTGCCTGACCTCCCAGGGCCACTGAAATTGGGGTGGAAGCCTTTTTGACCTCAGAACGTGTGCATTCTCCATGCACCTAGAACCAGTGCCACGTGGATGCTGCCAAGGTCTGCTGCCAGTTAGAGCAGTAGCCAGGCTACTTTTCTCTTTCTTGGCCATAGGGTGCCTGAATTGCTGGGCACTATGAACCTGATTGTGAGGAACAGATTCTCTTATGTCACTGCCATTCTGGAACCTGGTGTGGCCTCTGTCGCCATTCTGGAATGTGGCACTTTGCAGCTTTCTCCCCTGGGCAAGGTCTTTCACTTTTGTAGCTTTGAAGCTGCAATGGGTGGAGACCCAGTGCCTCTTCCCATGATGCCCCCAGGCCATCTTTTTTATTTCTTTGTTCCTTCTCAGCAATCGAGGTTTCAGCTTTATCTTTACAGTCCACAGCTTTCCAACCAAACTCACAACATTTTAAATCACCATGTTGGGCTCTTTGCTCTTGATTTTCAACATAAATATGGCTAAAACTGCCAACAATAGCCATGCCACTCCCTCAACATTCACTGCCTTGAAATTTCTTGGGCCTGATTAATCACGCCACTGCCCTTAATCTCAGTCTCAGGCAGTCTCTGGACATGAGCAAAATGCTGACAAACTTTCTGCCAAGCCGTAACACACACCATCTGGAGTACAATAACCAATGCAGTTCTTTCCAGCAGAAACTTCCCAAGCCTGGTCTTTACTGGCAGGCTTCTATCAGCCTTCTGGTCTGAGTTCTGACCAGAATCTC
Organism: Cuniculus paca; assembly: GCA_004365215.1. Taxonomy (NCBI): domain Eukaryota; kingdom Metazoa; phylum Chordata; class Mammalia; order Rodentia; family Cuniculidae; genus Cuniculus; species Cuniculus paca. Next base: position 62,928 of record RJWT010000487.1, read on the forward strand.
CCATGCAGAACAGCCTAAGCTGTTCTAGCTCTATGCATTCAGGCAACATCTCTGAATATTTCCAAACTCTTCCCATAAGCCATTCTCAAGGGCTCTTGAACAACAGTCACAGCAATGACCCCACTCCTCTGGTACCAAATTTTGTCTTGGTTACTTTTTTCTCATTGCTGAGACAAAATGCCTGACACCCAAAGTGAAGGAAAGAGAGGTTTATTTCTTACAGTTTTGGGGGTTTCAGTCCATACTTAGCTGGTTCCAGGGCATGGTGGTGTGGCGGGGGGGGGGGGCAGCTGTTCATGGCAGCCGCAAGAGGCAAGAGCAAACCACGCAAAAAGGGGAAAAATCCGCCTCCTTTTTGACCTTACATTGTATGTCAGCCCCACTCCAGGGCAGCTACAGAACTCACACTGCCAATCCCAGCACTAGACAATGAATCAATCACAAATGCTAGATTCAGCCACTTCCATGACTACATGAGACTTGGGGGGGCCACTTATATATAAACCATAACAAGAATAAAATACTCAGTAATACATTTAACAAAATAAATGAAAATTTTATACTCTAAAAACTATAACAGTGTCAAAAGAATTTATAAATGGAAAATATTCATACTAATGGATTAAAATATATGATGTTAAGATGTCAAGAACTCATCCTTAGATTCAGTTCATTCTATGTTAGAATTACAGACACCTTTGTAGAAATTGACAAACTGCTTCGAAAATTCACATGAAATTGCTAAGATCTCAGAATAGCCAAAACTGTATTGAAAAAAAAGTACAATTTAGTAGCATCCATGCTTCAGAATTTGATAAAGGAATTGTAACCAAGACTGTGGTATTGGCATTAGGATAAACATATAGATAATGGAATGGTATTAAATGTTCAGAAATGAAACTGTTCATGAGGTTGATTAATTTGTTATCAAGATTACTCAATAGGAAAATAAGAAATCTTTTCCACAAATGGTGCTAGGACAAGAACAAAACAATTAAGCTGAGCTTCTTTTCTCACCATATAAAAATTAATTCAAAATGAATAAATGCCTATGCAAAAGAGCTAAAACATGAAATTCCTTCAAAAAGGGAGGAATGAATCTTCATGAATGTACATTGAATAAAACTTTCTTAGATATAGCACTAGACACTGAGGTAACAAAAGAGAAAGAGGGTAAGTGATATTTAATAGAATGAAAATCTTTTTTCATTAAAATACACTATCTAGAAAGTGATGGACATGCCAAAATGAAAATATTTGTAAGTCCCTGATAAGTTCTTATGTTAAAAAAGAAACAAGAAAAGAAAAGTAAACAAGCATATAGAGGAAAGATTGAAGTGAAAATTAATGAATAGAGACTAGAAAAATAGAGAAAATTAGTAAACATAAAACTTGATTTCTTAAAATATCAACTAACACACCTTTCACTAGATTGACTAAGAAGAAAAGAGCAATATATAATGATCTCTTACTATTTTAATAATGCTACCTAAAAATAGATAAAAAATCTGAACAAACATTCCTCCAAAGAAGGTGGACAAATGGCTAAAAAGCACATAACAAAAAAATCCTAACATTCTTAATCATCAGAAAAATGCAAACCAAACCACAATGATCTTATTCCAATGAGGATGACAGAAACAGAATGTTAGATAATGAAATGTGTTGGCAAAAATATGAAAAACTAGAAGTCCTATACAGTTAGTTGATGATAAAATGATGCAGCTACTTCAGAAAACCATGATAATTCCTCAAGTGGTTAAACATGGAGTTAAAATTTCTCCTCTTTAGTATATTCTCAAGAGAAATTAAAACATATTCACACAAACACTTGTACCTGGATGTTTATAACAGCATTATTTGAAATAGCCAAAAGGTGGAAATATCTCAAATGTCTATCAAATGATGAATGAATAAGCTAGATGTGATTTTTTTAGAGAATGAAATATTATTTGTTCTTAAAAAATGAAGTTTTGTTTTAGGATCTAGTAACTTTTGATCTCTGACCTGTCTTGTTCTTTGACTTTGGCCAGAATTGTTTTCTGCTCGAATTATCCCAACAAGCTAAGATTTGATTTGAATCTCAGTGCTGTCATGGAAGGATTAAGAAATAGAGAGAATATATTTTTATACAATATACCCAGAGTGTTTATTAATGATTCATTGTTATTAGAAGAAATAAATAAATCTATTACTTAGATACCTATTACTTAGGATCCTATTGAGGTCATTTTTTTCTCTCCTGTGGTACATACTTTAAAAATGACCAAGAAGTCATTAGGAAAGAACAAGATCCCACTCAGCTTTATTTTTCCAAGTTCTTTAGTGCTTTGCAATCAATCTGTTGACTTGTTTCTGGAAAACAAGATAGTAGATATCACAATTTTTTTAAAATGGATGCAAAGAGATAAAGATGGATCATTCCATTTGACTTTTGTGTAGGATACGGATGCATATTCAATGTTATCTACTACCACATGATTAGGATTAATGAAATTGTTAGTGTTTCGAAAAAATTCAAAGACATCTCATGAAATTAGAGAAATTGTTCTCTAATCTTGAATGGATCCATTTTTAAGAAAAAAAAAATAGGGCCTAAAATCTGAAAAGGAGATACAATATAAATAGGACTTTTCATTTTTGCATTCTACACTGGACAAGTCATTTTCAGACTCAGAGTATGTGAAACTCTCTAAAGTGACTTTAGAATACCAATGCATGAAGGACGGGTAGTTGGGAAGCTAGGAAGTACTGAATTCCAAAGTAGAATCAAATCTGTCTTAATCCTCTATTCCATAAAACTGGTTACATTAGAATGTGCTATCCATGAAGTGAAGGTGGATTTTATAAACTCATCTCTCTAAGGTCCAAATCCTTTTTTGGAATAAAACAATATTCCTTGGTTCTATTTCAGTAAAAGAAATACTCCTAACTTATGACAAATTCCTGTATTGTGCAGTGCTTTACAAAGTCAGCCTGTTTTGGCCTCTAAAGATTTCCTCCAATAACTTCCCATGTCCGTTCTCTTGAATATGCAGATTTGCCTGACTCAGTCAAAAAATGTCATCAATCATGATTTTGCAGTAAATAATAGTGTAGAGATTGTTCTCTGAACAACAGTGAATGACTGTTCCAACACAAGATGTTCAGTAGTATTAGATGAGAAGTAAAAAGTCATGGTAGGGTGAAATTTGCCTACAGTTGCAGGCAGGTGACTGAGACATAGAGAACATTATGAGGAAATGGCTAAAATTGAATATGAAGTACATATTGATTCTACTTAACAAACACAGGTGAGTATAAAGATAACTAACACATGGTCTTTGCCTTTAAATTGGCTCAATTTTTATGTATCAAGGGATCTACTGCTCTAGAAAGGCAATGAAACATTTTTTCTAGATTTTTAAAATGTTAATTTGCTGTTTTCCCTCATATTTATAAATTTTGTATCAATATATTTATCTATCACTTGTGAAGCAATTTTGAGTAAATTAGGCTTATTAATCATAGCTCTGGTTGTAACAGTGCTCTCCCCTGTCCCTAACAGTTAGTTTGTCTACTTGCCAAACAACTAATTAATCTTCAAGGCAATATTTTTGCCAACTTCCTGGGTTTTGTTTCTTTTTCTCTATCCAAGAGGATGAGTTGTTCCTCTGACTTTGTACCTGTAATA
>RJWT010000488.1:0-66469 GCA_004365215.1 Cuniculus paca
GAAAATGGCCATTCTCCCAAAATTATTATGCAGATTTAATGCAATTCCCATCCAAATACCATTAGCATACCTCACAGATCTAGAGAAATCATTCTTAAAATTCATCTGGAACCACAAAAGACCTAGAATAGCAAAGGCACTTCTGGGCAGCAAGGGCAGGACAGGAGGCATCACAATCCCAGACTTGAAATTATACTACCAAGCTACTGTAATCAAATCAGCATGGTACTGGAATCAAAACAGACCTGAGGATCAAAGAAATAGATTAGATGATACAGCCCCAAGTAAAAACACACTCAGCCACCTTATGTTTGACAAAGGAGCCAAACATGTTCACTGAATGCAAGATAGTCTCTCTAATAAGTGGTGCTGGAAAACTGGCTTTCCATATGCCAAAAACTAAAACTAGACCCAAGCCTATCACCATGCATTAAACTAAAGTCAAAATGGATCAAAGATCTAAATATTAAAATAGAAACACTAAACCTGCTGGAAAACAAAATAGGTAGAAATATTGAAGACATAGGGGTAGGTGGAGAATTCATGAACAAAAGTCAAACTGCACAAGAAACACTTCCCAGAATCAACAACTGGGATCTTGTCTTGTTAAAAAGTTTTTGCATGTCAAAAGAAATCTCCAAAAGCGTGAAAAGAAAACCCACGAATTGGGAAAAAAATCTTAGTCAACTGCCCTTCAGACAAAGGCTTTCTATCTAGAAGATATAAAGAATTTTAAAAAATCAGGCCATTGAAATTCAAAGACGCAATTCAAAAATTGGCATCTGAGATGAAAACATACTTCTCAGCTGAAGAAATACGAATAGCAAATAAATACATGAAAAATGTTCAGCATCATTGGTCATTAGAGAAATGCAAATTAAAACAACTTTGACATTCCATCTCACTCCAGAAAGAATGGCCAGGATCAAGAAAACCACCAATAACAAATGCTGGAGAGGCTGTGGGAATAAAGGAACCCTTTTCCACTGTTGGTGGGAGTGTAGACTGGTGCAACCACTGTGGAAATCAGTCTAGAGGTTCCTCAAAAAGCTAGGATTGGAAGTCCCATTTGACCCAGCTATTCCACTTCTGGGAATACTCCCAGAAGTCAAATCATCATACTATAGTGATATATGTGCACCCATGTTTATAGTAGCACAATTTGTAACAGCCAAATCTTGGAAACAACCCAAATGCCCATCAATTGAGGAATGGATAAAAAAGATGTGGTACTTTTATACAATGGAGTACTATTCAGCTATAAAGAAGGGTCACATTGAGGCTTTTATAGGTAAATGAATGCACTTGAAACCATACTTGTAAGTGAAATAAAACAAACTCACATATGTAAACACCCCATCGTCTCCCTAGTGTAAGGAACTGACTCAATAAGATACAAAATCCCCAATAAATATGGGGAAAAGGTTCTGATGTTCAATAATGCTTTTATTCTTTGATTTGATTGGTTTAAGTCTGTTTTCTACTATTTGACTGCGATACATGAGAAGATATGAACAGCTTTTTTGAAGAAAACAAAGGACATTAAGGTAGTCATTGTTGATTTCTTATTGTCAGATGTGAAGGTCTGTAATGCTTTCACTCTTTGGTTTTATCTGGTTTTATATTATTTTGTTTTGTTTGAGTTTATTGTGTGTTAATGTATCAACAACCATTTCAAGGAAAACAGGAGACACTAGGGTAACCAATGTTGATTTCCTATCGTTATGTTTTGAAGACCTGTGTTGCTTGCAGTGTTCTGTTCTGATATGCTTTGTTGTGTTTAACTCTGTTTTATTTTGTTTTGCTTTATTCTCTTTAAAATAAAAACAAAGAGATTTGTCTTGCCTAGGTGCAAGCTTTCACCTGTCTTAGTAATGCAAACTGAACCATTCCCTATCATTTTCCAATCTCTTTTGCTCTCCTAAATTATCTGGGTATTATAGGAGATCCATCTGATAATATCATCTACTATTTAACCCGGAACTTATGTTATTGATCAATTACTCTAAAATGCTCACAGCAGACAAAGTCACCTTTGTTTCTAAGAAGACTGCATTTCTGATGATCATGGGGTAACAAATCTAAGTGAGATGATTTTAAATTTCAATTAGAGCACAGTACCTATTTTATGTTTTAAATATCTACAGATCTACTTTTTGTACATTAGCACATAAAACTGTCTTTAACAGAAACTGTACATGGGGAATTACAATCTTTAAGTGAAAGGTTCAAAAGTAGAATTTCATTGGGAGTTTTATGGCCTATTTTTGTTTCCACTCTTCTTCTGAGACTAGTTCACAATAACTTATCAATATCCTCTCAAGTTTCACAAGCTCTGAAAAAACGGATTTTTCTCCCTCTTGATTGGCTAAATTCAAGAGAAAAGAATGGGGTTATGAGGACTCTAAGTATTCAGATTGTGGAGAATACCAAAGAGAAGACAACACTTGAAATAACTATATGAAATAACTGTACTAAGAACTATACTAATAATTATACTAACTTCCACTGACTCATAACTCATCATTCACTTCTGATTCAGTGTCACTCATGGTCATAGTGCCAAAAGGAATTTATCAGGTTCCAAATGCTGCATCCATGAGTGAAAGGTTATGAAAGAAGTATTAGTTACACAGTTGTAAGGAAAAATACAGGCTGTATTTCTGAATCAGTACAAAATTCTGACGATAAATAGCAATCTCTATGATTTAATCCCAAACACTTTGGCACAGGAAAACACTATCAATTTCCTGTCATAGCAGAAGTCTTCTAGCAATATTAGTAATGGCAAGCCTATAACTACATTGGGTGAACTAGCCTTATCTTTCATTTCCTATTTATCAAACCCTTGATCATTACTGGGTAAAAAATTACAAGTCCATCTAAAGTGGTACCCTTAAAACCTGATGTAATTTTCTTTAAATAAAAAAAAAATTTTTTTTAAAAACCACATGAGTCTATATCTGAAAATATTACTAGTAGACTTCTGGAAATTATTTTATGCTTTTCACTGTTCTTTAGGTTGGAAGGAGCACTTAGAAAAACAGAAACATATAAAGTATTTCAAAATTCATTTTAATTCTCAAATCTTGAAGTTAGAAATATTTTTATTTCTAATTGAATACATTAATCACATTTATAATATGACTGGAAACATCATACCATATTTGGTAAACATATAGAAAAGGTCATAAGATATAATACAATTATAAATTTATTATTATAGAACCACTTGTTTTCTAATTATATATAGAAAAGAACAATTGAGAGCCATATGGAAGCAAAGAATCAATTTAATGTATATATATTACCTTAAGGATTTTTTCAAAGAGAAAGTGAGAGGCATTAAAAGTAGAGAAAATTTGATTGCCTTGCCGTATACCAGCAATTATCAACAGAAATTTGAAATTAAAAGCGCATCATCATTTATATTAGCACCAAAACTAAAATCCATCAAAATACTTATAAAATCTATATAAGAGAAAAGCAGAAAATTCTAATGAAAGCTACAAAAAACACCTAATTAAGTTGAGAAATGTTACGTGATCATGGATAAGAAAACTCAATATTGTCAAAATAGTATTTAATTAATCTATAAATTCTACATAATCTCAATCAAAATTCTATCAAGTTATTTTTTTATATTACTGATACTAAAAGTTTGTAGTAAAAGGCAAGACAGCCAGGATAGCCAAGACAATACTGAAGAAAAAGGAACAAATATACTACCAAATTTGAAGGCTTAATATATATATACAGTAATCAAACTGATCAGTATTAATGATTACACAAACAGATAAACGAGAGCCCAGAACTAGAATCATATAAACATGCTCAACTGATCTTTGACTAATGAATAAGAGCAATCCAATGAAGAAAAGATAGTCTTCTCAAGAAACACACCAATAACTGGACATCCACGTGCAAAATAAATAAAATAACAAGAGTCTAAACACTGACATACCTCACAGAAAGTTAATTCAAAATAGGTCATAGTCTCAAATTTAAAATGTAAAACTATAAAATTTCTAGGTTACTTTAAGTTTGGCCATGAGTATCTGGTAGAACAGCAAAAGCCTGACCCCTGAGAAAACTATTAGATAAGTCAGAACTTATTAAAGAAAAAATTTCCATGGAAAATTTAAAGACTATTCCTTGGAGCTAAGAGCAGGACACAGTCATGGACTGCAGTTTTTCTACCCACTAGTTGTTTCTTTGATTAATAGTATGTTGGGGACCACTACAAAGTGGCTCTGAGCACTTTCCTCCGCATTCCTTCTCTTTGTATGAAAACCTAGTAAATATGGGCCACCCAGAGAAGCTCTTTGTTTCAGTCCTTAGAGTCTTGAACTCTGCTAGAGTGTTTTGATCCTCCTGGACCCCTAAAATCGTAGTTCTTCTTTCATTATTTAAGCCTTTGTCATACACTCATTTGGGAGATTGGGGATCTTGGCCAGGTCCCCAATAACTGGTGCGCAAACAGGAACCTAAAATCCTTGGACTAGGAATTTTAGCCTAAACGAGTAAGTCTACCTAGAGTGGGAAGTGTTAGAAATGGAAAAGGCCTTCACAGGACAGAAACGTCACTGGGGATGCCTGGAGAAGAGATGGAATAACAAATGTGAGGTTTCCTGCTCTGAACAAGCTGTTTTATTTGGGAGTAAAATGGGGCAAAGGTTTCCAGCCAAGGAGCAAAGGTTCATACGGTTGATCCAAGGCCTGCTCAAATGCTCAGGGGCTTGTGTGCCAAAGAAAGACCTAACAAAAATGTTGGAAGAGGTAACCAAATATGATCCATGGTTTCCTCAAACAGGCACTATAGATATTGATAATTGGGAATGAGTTGGCAAAAAATCTTAAGAAGGCACATAGCACAGGAAAAATCATTTCCCCTGAGACATTCTCAACTTGGAATCTGGTTCATTTAGTTTTGAGTTCCATTACAGATTCCAGTCAACAGCTTTTGATTGGACCCAGGAAATAAAAGAGCTCCCAGCTGAGGCACCTGCCATCATAGCAATGTCCCTAAAAGGATCACTTCAGCAGGACCCAGAGCCTTTACAATGAACACCCCATATGGCTCTATCCAGAAACTTACAGGTTTTAAGGGGAGAAGTGGCCACAAAGGGGAAAAACATTGGCACCCCTGCTTGCTTCCCAGTTGGAATTCAACAAGATGCTAATGACTGTGAGTATTTTGTTCATACGTCTTTTGAAATACAACTGTGAAAAAATCTTAAAGTGATTAACAATGGGGTCCAAAGTCAATTTACTGTGGGACTCTTACAAAATGTTTTGGATACATATCGATTGACATTTTATGATATCAAACATGTGGCACAAACATGCCTGTCTCCTGCTCAATTCCTTCATTTTTATGTAAAGCTAAAAAAACCTTGTTTTGGAGCAGGCTCATATAAACAGAACGGGTCCCAATCCGTGTCCAGCAATAAATGAAGAAATGTTTCCTGGGACAGGAATATATGCACCCCCTGGGGAACAGATTCAATGTCCTGATGAGCTATATCCATAATTGGCGGAACTAGTAAAAAGAGCATGGACAACTATTCCAGAGGATGTGTCTCCTGTGTGGTCCTTTTTATATATTCTTCAAGGACCCCAAGAGCTGTTTACTCAATTTGTGGTGAAATTACAAGAAGCCATTTACAGACAGTTTCAAACACAGAAGCTGCGAACATTTTAACTCTACAATTGGCATATGCAAATGCCAATCGGGGATTGTGAACAGGCTTTAAATCCTGTAAAATCAACTAATGATTTAACAACATATATTTGAGCATGTCAGGATAATGGAACTGAATCCAGTAAGACAAGTATTATGGTTCAGGTTATGGATAGTCTTGCAAATGCAAAAGGAAGTAATGTGAAATGCCTTCACTGGAAACATGGGACATATTAGAAAAAATTGCAGAGTTCATACTGGATCTAATAGGACAGATGCTGCAGTAGCAGCAAGTCAAGGAAACAATGCCTCTGACACAGTGAACTCAGGTCCTGCACCCGGACCCTGTCCGAGATGCCAAAAAGGGAGGCAATGGGCCAAATATTGTCATTCTAAATTCCATAAGGACCGTACAGTTTTACTGAAAAAAAGAACTGAGGGCCTTTCCTCACGCTGGTCAAACAATAGAGGAAGTACAACTTGTGAGTCAAACTGTCAGTCAGCTTTACCCAGTGAAAACTGGCCAGCAGATTCAACAACAGCATCAAAGGTGGCTCCCCAGAGAGATATTAACTCATTCACCGGGAGAAAAATACAAACTGCAGGATTAGATCTTCCTGAAGCTTGCAGTCACTCTTATTGGAGGTAACTGACCTATCTCAATTACCACAGGAATTTGGGGTCCACTACCTGAAGAAACAGTTGGTTTTGCACTGGGAATGGCTGATCTAAATTTACAAGGAGTAACTGTTGTGCCTAGTGTGATTGATGGTGTTTGTGGAGATGAGATACAGGTTCTTGCATGTGCTATGGATCTCTGGGTTTTTGAACAGGGGGACCATGTGGCTCAGCTAATTTTGTTACCTATAGATAAGTCTTCTTTTGTTAAGTATAGACAGCTCAAGAGGGGCAAGACCCTCAGAGAAAAGACCACAAAAAGAATTTATTTTACACAGAAAGTAACTAAAAACAGACCTAAGTGTTTCGTAAAGATTAATGGAAAATGCTTTGAAGGTCTAATAGACACTGGTGTGGATGTGTCTGTAATTGCCTTAGAACAATGGCCCACCGCGTAGCCAACACAAAGGGCTCCTATGACCCTTATTGGACTGGGAACCCTTCAACATGTCTTACAAAGTGCCTCACCCTTTCTTATAGGGGCCAGACCAACAAAAGGGTTTCTTTTTACCATACACAGAACCTATTCCAGTCAATTTGTGGGGAAGAGATTTGTTACAAAAATGGAAATTAATGTTGACCAGTGATTCTGCTCTTAAAACTAAACAAACAAGTTCCAATTTGGAAACTAAACAAATAGATTCAGATCCTAAAATTAAACAAATGATGATTAAGAGGGGATATCAAAAAGACAAAGGACTAGGAAAAAACTTACAGGGAATCAAAAAGCCTGTTAAGATTACACTTAAAAATAGGCATGTATTGGCTATCAACCAATACCATCGTTTTTTGTTGTTGTTGTTGTTGTTGTTGTTTTACAAGGGCCATAGATACTTCTCCCCCAACAACAGTTCTGCCTTTATAATGGAAAACTGAGAACCTGTTTGGGTAGATCAATGGCCTCTTAACAAGGAGAAGCTAACTCAATTACACAAATTAGTGGAAGAACAATTACAGCTAGGACGGTTAGAAAGCTCAGCCCTTGGAATGCTCCTGTCTTTGTAATTCCAAAAAAGGCAAATGGAGGTTATTACAAGATTTAAGAGCTGCAAATGCTTGCTTACTTCCTATGGGGGCATTGCAACCAGGACTGACAAATCCAACTGCAGTTCCCAGAGACTGATCTCTCATTATAACTGATTTTAAAGACTGCTTTTGTAACTTTACTCTTTTCCCTACAGATAGACCACGTTTTGCCTTTTCTGTGCTTAAACGTGCTTAAACGTTAAAGGACCAGTACAGCTAATAATGTGGGGGCAAGGTTATGCTTATGTCTTAACAGGTAAAAGAGCCACAAGGTGGCTGCCATCAAGGAATGTACTGCCTTGGCGGGAGACATGACCAATGCTGGAGACAGCCTTGTGTGATGGCTCCACCAACCTTGGCCCCTAGAGACCTGCCAATGAGTCAGAAAAATCCACCTCTAGCTCTCCTGAGAGAAGAGGAGAGAGGGCAAGTGATCCAATGGAATGACATCCAAGCAATGATTTGTGAGCATAGAGATATAGTTACCAGATGGGGAATTTCACTGATCCCTAAAAATCTTTTGTTTGCCTTAATGTCTCTGCTGGCAGTATCTATATGTATAATACTTGTCTCAGGAGTCACGTATTGGACTTATGACCCTAATCCACCATTACTTAGACCCATTACTTGGGCAGATTCTCCACATGAGATTTATCAGGAACCAGAGATGATTGGCCTTAAGTTAGATGCCATTCCAGGTCCAGTCATCCTTATTGATATGACAGAAAACGCAACTGCTAATTATATTTCACATTTTGTCTTTCCATCATTATGTTTTGAAGATGTAAAGGCTCAGTCAAAACACTGCCATGTTGCTCACCCACAAACTCCAGTGGGACTCACTTTAGAGCAACTGATTGTTATCACACTGGGATCTACACTTACTCCAGGGAATGTAACAGATTTATGGAAGCCAAAGATACTTATTTGCACTGTAATTAGCTCTAAAGATACATGAAGATGCTGTTTGGCCTTAGATTGCTTGTTGGGCCGAGGCAGGAATAAGAGAAAAAACAGGACAATATGAATTTATTGATTGGAGCCCATGAGGAGAAATCGTTGGTAGGGTAAAAAATACAGACCCATGGCGGATTCTAAATTGGACATATTCAGACAATGTTATGAAACAATCTCTATCTGTGCAACTTGTAAATTCGACAGGTTTGGGGCTTAGTACCCCTATGCCACACTTAATCTATAGTGCACAAGTAGGACCAATACAACAGTCTTTCTGGAAACTGGCCTACCTTTTTTAAAAGGGAGTGTACAAACTGGCAAGAGTGTTAAATCAAACAATAAGGAAATTCTTAAATTAAAACATTACAAGACTGTCTAACCTTCCATTTGCATTTACAATCCTTATGTATTTTTATATGGCCCTATATCTTGGAATGTTCTTTTAAATGCTCAAATCGTACCTTGAACCACTGTGTAAGACCATGTGCTGTTTACAGACAGACATTATTAATAATGGGTCACTTACCAGGAGTTTGGATCCCTGTTAATTTCACTAAAATGTGGTCATACTCTTAAGCATCACATTTGCTACATACACTAGTAAAACATCTGACCCACAGGACAAAAAGAATGCTTGATTTAATTATTGCAGGAATCGTTTCTCTGGTTCTCCTAATTTTCAGTGTGGTACTTTCTTTGGTGGCCATCCCACATTCTGTACAAATGACTCATTTCATAGATAATTAGACAAAGAGTGCTGATGAAGCATGGAAAATACAATGTAACATAGATGCAAAATTACAGACATAGCTGATGCTGAAAACTTCTGTGTTATGGATGGGAGACCAAATAGAGAGTCTACAACTAGTACAAGGATTAAAGTACCATTACAAGGCCACTCGTTTCTGCATAACTCCCTTGCCTTACAACAAATGCATCCTTGGGAGGCTATCAAGAAACATGTACAAAGAGCTATTCATCAAAATATTGCTATGGATATTGATGCTCTCCAGAAGGAGGTGTTGTAGATGTCCCAACAAGATTGAGACAAATTTTCTGATGCCTTAGATCAATTAAATCCACTCAACTCTCTGAAGGCACACTTTTGGCTTTATGTTGGTATGTTTGGAGTAATCTGTGTGTTTCTCCTTATTCTATTCAGTCTGTTGAAGAGGAACCAAGACAGGCTGATTCCTAGACAACATTCAGCCATAACTTATTCTGATTCAACTTTTATTATAAAAACAAAAAGGAGGAATTGTTGGAGACCACTATGAAGCAGCTCTGAGCAGGATTTAAAATTAACTAATTGGCTTTCTATGTTTATCTGTGAGTCTGTCCTAGGCCTAGGCCCCTGGTCTGGAGATGGGCAGCAGATTCATAGTAAGTGAACCTCTATGAATCACTGGTCCTGGGTGAGACCTATAGTGGCTTATGATGCCAAAGAAGCCTCAAAAGGCAAAATAAGACCACAGCTGAGGACACCTGGCTCCAGCTACAATTAAGTAGATAGAGACTGCAGCTGCAGGCATCTCACTCCTGCTGTCTCACTCCCACCATAAATGTCATCATGGAGATAGGACAGTTCTCAAAAATTGGTATAATTTACTACTTGGAGAAGTCTTTGAAGTGACTCCCAAGGTCCTGCTCAGTTCCCACACTCTCCTCAGTATTCCTTCTCTTTGTTTGAAAACCTAATAAATATGGGCCACCCAGAGAAGCTCTTTGTCTCAGCCCCCAGTCTTGAACTCTGCTAGAGGGTTTTGATCTTCCTGGACCCCTAAAATCATACTACTTGTCTCATTCATCTAAACCTTCACAGTACACTCATTTGGGAGATCAGGGATCTTGGCTAGGTCCCCGATAATAGCACATATTAATAGACAATGTTCATCTTGTAACAAAACTTAGCTTTAATTTTATGTTGTACTTGAGTCTTTCTTCACACTTTTGTAATACTATTTTTAATACACAATATTTTTAAGGAAAATCCTTAACTATTCTTTTCCTGAATAATAGCCTACATGAGAAGAGAGAATTCAATGTGTGACAGATCCTGCCCTTTATCTAACAGCTTGTAAAAATTTAAACTTAAGAGTCCTATTAACCCAACTATACAAAGTTACACTGTAGCAATAATATTATGCTTCCTTCTGCTAGTAAAAGCAAGTTCCATTTTAATAGGAGGGAAGGCTTTCATTTGTAATAAACTATCTGAGGTAAAATCGATCCACACCAAAAATATTTCAAAAAATATTTTACAGACACACAGTATAAGCATAAGAGGAAACGCACATAATTATACATGTGGAAAGAACATATATATTATACATAATACATGTTTATTTAAAAGCAGTGTATAAACATGAAAAGACAGATTTACATGTATGATTTACATATAAGATAAATGGACAATGCAATTAATACAGACCAACAGATTCTCTAGATTTTTCTCTATTATCTTCAAAAATATAATTAAGTATTTTTATTTATTTATTTTCAATTAAGTATTTTTAAAAGAAAAAGAAAAAATATTTTTTGGAAATGTTTTTATAATTCTTTTACTCAAAGACTTCATCTACAATCAGCTAGTTGATTCATTAATGAATTTAAATCTGCCTAGGCCTAACTACATTTTTTCCTATTATTAGTCTTTAAAGTGATTATTACTTGCAAAGATCTAAAACTGTTCTCACTAAAACTGTTCTCATGGCATTTAACAAAATTTTGGGCATGTTATTAAAATACTAAGGCTAAATCGACTATATATTGCTATTAGTATTATTTTTGATAATTGACAGGTATAGTATAACCATGCTTACACATACACACCAATTTTAAAATGTAACATCATTTTTTGGGTAAGTACTAAAGGTCTAAAGGCAATGTTTTAATACAGAAGTATGGGTACTTCAAGTGGATGAAAACATTTGGCTTTCAGCTTTTGGCTTCAAAATACATTGGCGATAGTGTAACAAACCCTAATACACAGTTGTGCTGCCCAGGCATGTCTTGCCCTTTGACTTTTATAAGAAAAAATATACGTCATTTCCAATAATGCTGTCTGCTTTCTGAACACCGAATCTGAAAAGCCATTTTTATCAGCTGGGCTATTATGCATTAAAATCTCAAGTTCTTACTATTCTTATTTTTGTTGAGACATTTCATTTATATTCTGCATTTTTTTAAAAAATTACTTAAATTTTTCTTTTATTGCTTTAAGTTGGCAAGAGGTGACCGAGATTTTTATCTTTATATTTTATATAACATCGACTCTTGTCACTTTTGAATTACTGTTCCTTAATAGGGAAGAGAATGCAATTTATTGCCAGAAATGTTCCTAAAACATCTTCCACCTGCATTCAGACTTTATTTCATATTCCTCCAAATTGCTTTTCCACACTTAGTTCATTAATTTTGTAATATAACTTTTATATGAAACAAATGTTCCTAGGCACACCAAAGACTGAAAGAATAAATAAGATACTCAGATGTTCTTTAATTTTCCATGGGTCTAATGTCAACATTGAGACCACTTCAATTTCTATTGTTAAGTCTTTAACTTTTTACTTTCACTGTATATATAGCATGCATATTTACTGCTTAGAGAACTAAAATACAGATAAGGTATTAAATACCTGAGGGAAGCCCACACTAGATAATTTTGTTTACTAAATCCCAGAAAATTGTCAACTTCATTTTGTTTAAAATCTTGTGATTTCACTTGGTGCATAATCATTTTATTTTTTGCATAAAATATAACCTTTGAATGTGATCATGAATTATATTTTGAACAAACTAGGTTCAAAATCCATTTAAGCTTTTCTTTTTTCTGTCAATAAGGACAGATTTAAACTGCTATTTAAATAGATAATGGTAACCAGAGCACTGGGAAAAATAGATTTTTTTGTGACAAGACTTACAAAATATTTAATCATGGAAGGTAAAATA
Source organism: Cuniculus paca (assembly GCA_004365215.1). Taxonomy (NCBI): domain Eukaryota; kingdom Metazoa; phylum Chordata; class Mammalia; order Rodentia; family Cuniculidae; genus Cuniculus; species Cuniculus paca. The sequence continues at coordinate 12,296 of RJWT010000488.1, forward strand.
AAACAGCAAACTGCTCAAATCCAAACTAACTATAATTTGACTACAGTTACAAAGGACAGAAATCAAACAATCTGGAGGGAAGAAAAGTTATCACTACTTTAAAATTGTCAAGCAACTTCTAAACTAGATCAATTGCTTTCATAATATTCTCAGAACAAAATGTTCTCTAAGAGCATATCTGATATGAAGAGCCAAAAAATGGAAAACATTCACTACCAATTTACAGCAGTCACCCATAAACTATTTCAGGAACATTATGTATCAGGGTTCAAGCCAGTAAGCTATTAAAGCAGACTGCCCTGGTGTCTTTTCATTTTACTTCAATGCTACTGAAGCATTAATAAGTCTCCAGGGAATTGTAGTTATGTTGAAATGATCTTATCATGTAATCAATTTTTCTGAATTCCAAATCTTTGAGGTAAATTCTGTTTCTTTTTTGTTTCTGCTTGGTCAATATCATTCCACTTTCACAAATGCCATCATTTTTGTTTGTCTGGTCCAAATCATGCTTTCATCTTGGAAATATATCAATCTAAGTGGTGCTAATTGCCATAGTTAATAAATGCCAAGACATGTAGCACTCTTGGCCCCATTGCCACTTTATGTGCTTCTGCTCATGTGGAGATCAAAGAACAAAAGATGCTGATAATTATTTTCAAAAAAACAAGAATGTCCCATATAATGTAAATATAAATCTTTTGGTTTGGTTTTTTGAACTTTGAGATCACAAATACTCCTGCTGAAATAACTTTCCTTTATAGTCCTCAGTTAGTTTTTACCTCTTAAAAAGTTTATAATTTAACCTATTGTTTCTTAAAGAACAGCAATGATTCGCTCGAAAAATAGGATTAACCCAATATAATCTAATGCTTCTAACTTTTTAGTAACTATTTTTATTTGATGTCAGAAACTCCAGGCAACTGAGGAATATTTCAAGCTACTTTACTAACAGAAGAAAACAGTACATGCAAACTTTATTTAAAAAAAAAAAAAAAGGAGTCCTAGTAATTTTCGTAGCTACAAATCAGTATTGTTTAAATTTTTAATTGAAACTTCTAAAGAAAAATCAAAAGTCCTTAGGCATAAATGGGATCATATTTGGAAAAAGTCGCTGAACTATAAATTTGAATGAAATAGATATGTCTTTCCAGGACAAAACTAACTGCAATCTATAGCACTATTTGAAAGCAAACATTGAGGTATTTTAGTATACACATGTGTGTATGTATATATATGTATGCATGGATAGAAAGGTTAAGTAGACAGATATTTTCTTCATGTGGACTCTAGAGACCTATAAAGTCATGCTTACTTTCATCACAACTAGATCCTCCAATTCTAACACAATTTCTGAAACATAGAATTTACTCGCCACATATTTGTTAGGAACTTATAAATAGGTCATAATACAAATGCAGTAATATACAGTAAAAATTTTAAATTTCCTAATTTGAAAGACATTTAGGAAAGCACTAATGATACCATATTTCAATACTCCTGGTAGCTCAACATACATTTTTGTGATACATTACACTGTATTGCTATTGCTTAACCCACAGCGGTGAAAATTGCCACCTTAAACTAATTTGTATCACTTTTCTTGAAGATATTGGAAATTCAGGCACAAATAACTAATTAATTATCACGTAGTATTGAAAAAGTATATCTATTTGTGCACAAACCACACCTTAGTTGTATTTCAACTTATCTTAATTAGCAGATCTAGAATACCCCTACTTTATGTTTCTTATATAACTCCCGTAATGCAATTAGTCTCATTCCAATCACACTTACATTAAAATAATAAGCAATGATTTCTACCTGCAGTGGTGTATAGGGCAACTGAGACTCATCACACAGCAGGTAAACAAATAGAGTGAGAGCTAGATTTATCCCATTCCTTCTGTGTTGTTTCTTCATAACAGCAGAAGAGGTGATGTCATTAAAACAACCAATAATGTTTCCATTGAGTTTTTTTTCCTTGGGTTCTTATAATGTGACAGCAACTTTATAAATGTATTCTTTAGGTAACACAATAAAGTGTTTGTTTTATCTTGTCGTGTTTTGCCAGAATCTTTGATATGATGTTTAAGCTGGTATTTTAATGATAAAAAATTAAGATGAAGAACAAAACAAAACAAAAAAAGCCAAAATAAAAAAGATACTGAGTATAATAGATTATGTTTACGAATACTTCACTTTTAGAGTATTTCTGTTTTATCTCAAATATTGGCATGTAAACTTTACAACACCACCTTGATTCACTGATACACCTACAAAGAGTAGCCTGGAATATTGTATGATTTACAGAAAAACCTCAATAAATATTTATTGAATGCAATTAATTTGAATAATATTCCAGTAACAAAAATACAATCGAATGGGGAATAAACAAGAGTGCGGTTTAAAAAGATAATTTAAGAAGAAAAGTTACAAATAGTGTAACAGAAAATGGTCAAAGAATATGAAAACACAATTTACAGAAAAATATATAAATGTTGAAGAATATATGAAAAAACTTTCAGTCATTTATACACACATTCAGTGTCAGTGAACATACAGGAAACAGATATAACACATACTGTACTTGGTGGGAAAGTAAACTGTACATTTTTTGGAGAGCAGTTTCAAAGGAACTCCAAATTTTTAAATGTAGGGTAAAAGGAGACAGGCTAAATGTAGGAAAAATTTGTATTGCATGCTGGTTTATAATCTGCTTTCTATCCAGTCATGTATCATTTAACAACATGGACATGGTCTGAGAAGTGTATCATTTGGTGATTTTTGTCACTGTATAAACATCATAGAGTATATTGCACAAACCAAGATAGAACAGGTTGCTCGCTCCATGTGGCTTCCTAATGCAATGAAGAAACAAAATAATACAAGACATATGAGGTTGTTAGCATAATTTGCCATACCATCATACAAGAAATTATTTTCATATAAGTGAAAGAAATAAACTCTGAAATAATGATTAAAATACAGCATAGTAATTATACAACACATGAGAAATGCATTGTGCTAAAACATTACAATGACTGCAACTTCAATGGGTGATAGGAATTTGTTGACTCCACATTCTTTATATATGTGGTCCATTGCTAAAGATTCTTATTTAGTTCATGACTATACTTTTAAGACTTGATTTATCTCTTACCTCCCCAAAAAACTATTTGCACTAGTTGTATCTTTACCAAGAAAACAGAAAAAAGATACAGAAGCGAACTTAATTTTAGTTCACGTTGTTTCACTAACTTTTACATGAACTGATTCTTTATGTGGAATATGAATATTTTGAACTTTTTAGAATGTTCAAGAACACTTCTACTTCCTAAACACTGTTACAGAATTTTCCTTTGTGTTTCATCTACTTCTCATGAGGAACATTTTTATGGTTATTTTTCTAGTATCAGCGGAATACTGATGAAACATTTCATCTAACAGAGACATTCATTTACTTCTATCTCTGCTTTTAACTGCCAGCATAGAGATCTACAGGTTAATTTTAGGAGGATAAAGGATATGGCTTGAACTGAAAGTTCTTCCAAACTATAATGGTAACTGAAGATGCCACATGGAGAAAAGAAGAGGAGAAACATCATTTTGGAATGTAGATAAAAACCATAGTTGAAGACATGCTAAGCTTGAAGTTGCCTTTGGGGAATTTAGCTAAAGATAATTAGTGGTCACCTGTATGTATATGTCTGGAGAGATACAGAAGTGCTGAAAAATTTATTGGATTCACAGATATGGAAGTCATCAAAATATACTGCCCAGTTGAAATGAAAGATGTGAATATGATAACCCAAGGATATATATGAATGCTGCATGGAAACTTATGCATGCGTATTCTAAGAAGAAAGTGCTATCAAATAGGCAAGAAAAAGTTTTAACATATAGGCAAAAAAAGAACACTGTGTGAATGCTGAGAAGTATTTAATGACCAGCTTATTGTAAGTTAGCAAAGTTCTAAAGTGCAATGTATTCAAACAAATAAAATGCTTCTGTTAAATTTTCTCTTGCACATTTGGAGGTCATGGCAGGAGACTAGCAAGTTCAAATCCAACCTGGGAAATTAGTAATTTAGCAAGTAGCTCAGAACAAAGGCCTTGGGGTCAATTCCCAGTATCACACACAAAAAATTTCCTTTTCTTTCTCTGTCTTTTTCTTTTAGCTATCATTTGATTTTATAAAATTGTATTGCTGTCATTCAAAATTGGTAGATATTAATTGTTAAATGATGAAATACATATAAAAGGATTATTTCTAGAAGTTATAGTCATAAATGATATTTCACTTGACTTGATTAATACAACTAAAGTGTTTTCAGAACTACCAAGAACATAATATCAGTGGATTTGAAATTTTACTTAAAACACTGAAGTATGATGAAAATATAGTGATAGCTAAGAAAACAGGATACACACAATGAGTAATGAAAACAATTAAAATGAAAATATTTTGCAGAACAACATCCAGATACTGCAATTCTCATCATTAAGGTTACTAAAATTCTAAAAGAACTTTTTTGGTATTGTTATATGTACTAGTTTATATCTAGATGCCCCCCTCGAGCTTCATGCATTCATAGGTAAAGGTTTTCAGAGGCGACTAGATGTAGGTTACGTGATGCTGGGATCAAGGATGTGATGCTGGGATTGACTCATGGTACAATGATAGGATAAAGGAAGTGAGTGCCACTCACCCTAATAGCCAGGATAAAATATGAGACAGAAAAAAGGCTGCTGTTGTTGTTGCTTGTTGCTTGTGGCTGGCAGCTTGCTGCTTGCTGCCTTGCTGCCTTCTGTTTTCTGCCTGCCATGAACTCATCTCCACTGTGATGCCCCTCTGCCATAGAACCCTGCCTTGAAGCCAGTCAACTATTAACTGAAGCTTCCTCAAACTGTGAGCCAAATAAAATTTCACTCCTTTACCTTTGGGTGTCTCAGTGATGAGAAAAGTAACTATGAAAGTATAAATTTGAGTTTTTAAATAAGAATCAAGTTAAACTGATAAAATACCAAATAAATGGAAAGGATAAATGTGAAAATGTAGTAGACAATAGAAACTTGGAATCTACTAACACTTAAAGCTCTAAGCATAAAGATTGAGCTGTCAAATTAGAACTAGACTGCTGCCTTGAAGGGTGGTACCTAGTTCTTTCCAGTGATATCCTAGATATACCATAGGAATTGTTGGGACCTAAGGTACTCTTATACTTCCAGGATGCTATAATTTTATAATTCCTTTAGATTCTTGCTAAAAAATAAGGCCACAATAACACTTAAGGCTGGCCAAGCAGAAAGATGCTGTTTTCTAAGGAAGAAATAATATTTGATTGGGGGGGGAAGTAAGCACATTTCACATATTTCAAAACTTCCTAAGAAAAATACCAAAAATTTTAAAGAATATGCATTGTCAAGTAGATACATTTTATGAGCATAACTAATACAATACCATTATTATAGTAGCAATCACAAATGCTTCATTCCTCCAACAAATATTTACTCACTACCTACACTATCGGAGACTGTCTGCCCTCACAAAGATTGTAGTCTACTACAAGGAAAAGATGAGGAATTGTTAGTAAACAAACAATGAAAATAGTTAATTACAAATTAAGATGATCCTCTGGCATAACTAACAGAGGTCTGGGCAAGGGAAAGGGCCATCATTTTAAAAGGTGATATTTTAGTTGAGACTTCAAGAATGAGAAGGCTCCAGTGAAGTAGGACAGGGAATGTCATGGATGAAGTCTTCAAAGAAAAGCATTTGGCAATGTCTAAAAATAAGGATATACATGTGGCTGAAATGCAGTGAGCTAAGAGATAAATGGATTAAAGTGAAGTTAAAGTAGTGAGACAGATTATAGAATTTTACTCTAAATAAAATGGAAAGCCGCTGAAGAATGTTATGATCCTAGACAACATTGTTCTGCTGCTGAATGGACTGAAAACATCAAAACAGTTGGAGAGGAGGCCACCTGTGGCCCCAGATAGAGATTTTAGTGAACCCCTTCAAGAAGTAAGTAGTATAGAGAAAAGATAGGACAGAGATTTGTTACTTACATCCTGAATTTTCTCAATTATTCTACTCTTTCTTAGGCCTTAATTCATATTCTACAAACTAGGTTTAATTATAATAATGCAGAGATCTTCAGAACATTATGTGAGATGAGGCATGATAAGTACCTGACCTAAGGTAGGTTGCAATAAATCTCATTTCTTTGCAAATAGTTTATTAAAAATAATGTCCACTCCAAGTTTAATATAATGATAGCAACAAAATATTCAGTCAGATATATATTGTCTGGTTTTCAAATATATTTATAATTCCTGAGATAAGAAGGAAAAATTTATATTTTTGATTCATAAAATACTTTAGGTTATTAAAAGGTTAGACAAGTAACGAATATAGTGCCTGATTACAGCAAAAAAATAAGTTTAAAAACCTGAAAATTCCATTCAAATCAATTTCAGGTACATTGTATTAAACCTTTTAAAACATACTAATTTAAAATTGGAAAATTGATGGCATGGTGGCACATGCCAGTAATTCCAGCACTGAGGAGGCTGTGACAGGAGGATGACCATGAGTTCAAGACCAGCCTGGGCTACACAGTGAGGTCAAGGCCAGTCTGAATTACAGAGGGAGACCCTGTCTCAGAAAACAGGAAGGAAGGAAGGAAGGAAGGAAGGAAGGAAGGAAGGAAGGAAGGAAGGAAGGAAGGAAGGGAGGAAAAGAGAGAAAGAGAAAGAGAAAGAGAAAGAGAAAGAAAGGTAGGTAAAAAGGAAGGAGGGAAGGAAGGAAAGAAAAGAGAAAGAGAATTTTAAAACCTATTCTACATGATAATGCCTTTCCCTTGAGATAGGACTATTGGTTGAGATGTACTGACTACCACTTCCTCTGTCTGTTCCTCCTTCACACAGACACATAGGCACACACCACACATCAGCACACAGCCCCCACCCCCACAGCTTTCAGCAATCCTGTTTTAACATCTGAAAAATAATAACTGATGAGGAGGTAAGTAAACTGCATGGACTATAAAGTGAGCAACCTCCAAATTCTTTAAAAAGATATGCCAATACATGGAGATACTTAAAATGAAGAGATAAATGTGACCAATTAAAGCCAAGTGTCTCATGCCAAAAATTTAGAGAAACTTTCCATGAAAATAAGTAAAAAGAAGTCCATTTCACAATTGTAAGTGTGTCACTCAGTTCAAGAAAGCAGATTATATTTAAATATAAAATAAAAAGTAAAAACAAAAGTGAAAGTGAGTGTTCTATATGAGAATACATGGAAAATTCATCTCCAAATAATAAAAGGAATGGTATCCAAGTAAGGGAACTGAAGCAAAAAAAGAGATCCTCTTGTTTTTGTCTTTCCTGTATATATGTACGAAATTAAACAAAAGTAAACGAAAAACAAGGAAGCATAAATCCTAGGACTTATTAAATTGCAGAAAGTTGTTTCTGGAAACTGACAATGAAGTCCCTGAATGGCTATAGTACAATGAAGCCTATAAACAGCCTTTAAAAATATCAAAGTTTTTTTTTCAAAAAAGTACAAAATCCGTGAATGTAAATACTCCTACATAAATATGTTAAGTCCTACAAATGCAAAGATTATATGTAAAGCATTTTTCATCATTTTAACAGCAATGTTGATCTTATGTATTTGCACTTCTCACTCTTTTCTGACATAATTTTATGAAAGTACTAATCTTTTTGGTTTTTATTTTTCTTTTTATTAGTACATTTGTAATAACAATTACATTCCTTAGAGTTGGTACATGTACATAATATATATTGATTCTTTCTTCAGCTCTTTTTCTTCCCCTCCCTACTCTCTCCTCGTCATCTCCTGATTTCCTTTCCATTTGAGACAGATTTATCTTCTTATTTCCTATTATCTATCTTGTATTTTGCTCTGTATTTATATTTTGCTCATATAACAGAAATTATGCTATATTTAAGTTTGTGTGTCTGATTTATTTCACTTAACATTAGAGTCTCAAGTTGCATTCATTTTCCTATAAATTACTCAAGTGTATCCTTGAGTAGCAGCACAGTACTCCACTGTGTGTAAATACTGTATTTACTTTATACATTCATTGTGGACATATAGGCTGTTTACAATATTTATATATTATGAACTGTGTAGCTGTATACATACATCAGTGTAATATGACATCTTTACCTCTTTGGGCAAGACACCAAAAAAGGAAATAGCTGGGTCAAATAAAATTTCTAGTTTTAGTTTTTTGAAGAATCTCCATACTGATTTCCATAGAGGTTGTATTAGTTTACATTCTCATCAACAATGTAGAAGGGCTGCTTTTTTTCCTGCAACCTCACCAACACTTATTATTATTTGAGTTCTTAGGGATAGATGCTCTTTTGGGCTAAGATGGAATTAGTGTTGTTTTATTTTGCCTGTTTTTCTGAAAGTTTCTTATAGCACATAGTCCATTTGTACTTCTTCTGAGAAGTGTCTATTCATATCACATGCCCTCCTTATTCTTTTCAAGACAAAATGTGAAAATTTTGAAGGGAGATAACTTAAGCTGGAGTTTGGTTTTGAGCAACAGCACAGTTTAGTTTCTTGGCAACCCAAGAAAAGACTGAACACATACGTAGACCTATCCAACCCTAGGAAATAACAATACACTGAAAGTCCCTAACTTACGAACATCCAAGTTGCAAACCTTCACAGATACAAATGGACCTCACATGATGAACATTTGTAGATGTGAATAAACTGCAAAAGTTGCTCACATATCTGCTGGACATTGTCACAGTTATAATGCTGTGTGCTTACTGTACACTGCAATTGAGTATAGTAGTACACTACTCAATCAAAACCTAGGATGAACAGAAGCAAGAGGAAAAGCCTGGATGATATGGAGGGGACTGCTAGGAAAAGCAAACCAATACGGTTCAACCATCTCCCACCTACTCTCCCTTCTCCAGTTAATCTCTTCTTGTCAGTTTACTCCACACAATCCCCTATATGCCAGTTGTTGTACTGTACCCAATTTAAGGTAACTGTAAAAGTAAAAATAGCTTATTTACAGTCATACTTTATTGTAACACCATTCTAAGGCAACTGTAAAAGTAAAGCTAATTTATTTACAGTATTTTTCTGTAGGATGATTTTTATGCTTTACAGTAGCCTCACATTTTCAAACTTATGAACAAACCCAACTTAAGAACGTTCTACTGGAATGGAACTTGTCTGTAGGTTGGGGACTTACTTATACCCAAATTATGCACAAAGAACAAATGCTGTAATATATAACCTGAAAACTATCAGAGTTCAATGCCATTCTCCTGACAGCAGCAGTAGCTATAAACACAGACTTTAAAAATTTTATAGATAACCTCAACACTTTGGCAATGTGAATACAACAATGAAGAAATAATATTGATAGACAGCCTATGGCTTTGTCAGTACAACAATGGAAAAATGTCAACAGATCCAAGTTAAAGTTTACTAGAGGTTTTTAAAATACATATTGATTTCCAAAAGGTTCTATTATTGAAAGGAGAAATTTAAGCCACTTAATGATTCACAAAAAGTAAAGTTCAACTACCTATTTATTTTAAATTCCATTAGACAGGCAATATTCAAAAAGGATAAAAAAGGATGAAAGGTAATGTTTGAAAACATTTCTCTTAGACAATCCCAAACTTAAGTAAACCCTGACACGATAGAATTTTCAACACTTACTCTCTTTGTATTTCTTTCATTTTTTAGATTTCTTTGCTTTCACAATTTCCTTATACTCTTATAAAATTTATTCATTACCATTCCTCCTCCTACTTTTTTCAATCAGGCATTATACTATTGGTAGACACAGAGGTAGAACGATGCAAAAATACAGCATATTTCCTATCAGAACATTATTAACCAGTACTTTTGAGCATAGCATACTTCAATCATGTAAGTTCAATAATTTTAATAATTCTACGTTACAGCACTTTGTCAAATCAAATATTAGGTGTCTAGTAACTTGAAGATATATTTTGCTACATATATTTTGAGGAAAGCAGTCATCTATATTTAATATTTATATTCTATTTTTCCTTAGTATGCTACATAATCTAACCTACATATGCTACATAACCATAATGAAGCACATGAAATGTTTTTCAACTCATCATATCTTCCAAGATTACACCAGAGGGCTACTCTTGGAAGAAGACAAATTTGGTCAAGGCACAAAAAAGGAATGTATAGTGTTTGTCTTTAGGCATTCTCTTTTTCTTCCTTGCAATAAACCTAAACTCCATTTTTCCTTTATTGATTCAATAAATGTTTCCTGAACATTAACTATTTGCCAGGAAGTATGGTAAAAGTACTACTGATAAAGAGATGAGGTAGGTTTTTTCTGATAAGGAAAAGCTTACAAACTAGGTGGAAAGGCAGGAACACAACAACAGTATAATAAATATAAATATTTATTCATGACAGGAATAACAATAGATTGCTTTCCTATGTGTATATCTACTACTTAGAATTCCCTACTTTGTTTTTTGGATCTTCCTGATACCTGCAACCTCTCTATTCTCCCCACTAAAGCTTATCTGTCAGTGAATCCCATTTTCCCTCCAGTAGACACTTAGGTATCCTTGGGAAAAAAAACTCACAAATTAACTCACGATGGATAGTAAAAGAATAAAACATACATCACATCTCTCTTGCATTTTAAAAGTCAGTCCATTTGAAAAGAGTACATTGCTAAATAGTGAGAATTTCAAGAATGACATTGTAAGCTATTAGTGAAAAAAATTTAGAAAAATCTTTCTTGCCTGTAATGCTTTCATTCTTTTGTTTTGATTGGTTTTATATTGGTTTTATATTATTTTGTTCTATTTGAATCTACTCTGTGTGAAGGTATAAGCAACTATTTCAAAGAAAACAAGAGACAGTATGGTAGCCATTGTTGATTTTCAACTGTCTTATTTTGAAGTCCTATATTGCTTGCATTGTTTTGTTCTGATCTTCTTTGTTCTGTTCTACTCTGTTTTGTTTTGTTTTGTCTTATTCTTTTTAAAATAAAAGGATATTGGAAGTAGTGTATTACTGAAAAAAAAAAAGTCTTTCTTATCTACTTCAGTCACAGCAGAGAGGGGTTAACTATCCCACATAAAACTGTTGTATGCCCTGATATTACATTATTATTTAGAAAAACAGTACAGCATCTTATATATCAGTGCTATGGATTAAACTCATAGCCTTCACAATGAACTACATGCCAGGTTTTTTTGTTTGTTTGCCTGTTTGTTTTGGTTTTTTTATTTTTTACTTTGGGACATGGTCTCTGTGTCACTAAATTGCCCAAGTTGGGCTAGAACTTGCAGTGCTCTTTTCTCACCTTCGCAGAGTGCTGGTGCCACCTTGCCCAGCTACAAATTTAACTTAATTACTATTACTAAAATAGAGACTATATTGATTTAAAATTATGAAGTTTGCCTTACTCATAGGTTAAGTTATTATGAAGTTATCACATACACCAAATAGGAAGGAATCATTTTCTGCTTGGAAAAGTGTAATTCTCATGATTACAGGAATAAAATATAATAGCAAATATTTATATCAAGAAAATAAGTGATAGTATCACAAAATTGCAACTTTTCTTAGTGAGGAAAACATTATTTAATACAGTATCTTTAGAAAAGAATAGTCATCTTTGACCTTGCTTTCCTCCCTTCCAAAGTCAGGTGAGGATAAACTCTGCTTGTATTTATATACTTGATATATATGTGAACAATTTGAATAAATATTTATCAATTTATCAATTACATGAAACTTTACAGATTCTATATCATAATTAGAAAGTCTGCATGAATAAAAATATTTCCTTTCCCATTTCTGTCCCCAATACTAAAAACAATACCAACCTAATTTAACTGCCTTAATAAAATTTAACTAGCTGTCTTCATGAATTGAAAATTGTACAAAAAGAAAGTCACACTGATGTATATGAATATTGTCAAATGAAAGATAAATCTAAATTTCTGGAGATACTTAATGAGAAACATTGGTAGCTTAGCAAGGAGCAGTTTTTACGAATTTCAATGAACTCTAGACTACTTCATAAGTAACTAACCTTTATATTTAGGGTCTAGGCAATAAGTTTAAAGAGAAATGGAGAAAATGGAAGTAAGTTAAACAAGGTTCATTTCAACAAACATTATCTATGACAATTTTGCCTCATTCACCTTCCGTAAATTTGTGCATGTTTACAGTACTACGCGTATTAGCAGTGTGATCCAAATTATGCCTGGCAGTTTGAAATTCATCTACACTATAAAATATATTGGTGGTTTTAATGGTATAAATCCCAGATCCCATCTCACCAAAACTTTCTGGGAATTAATTATGCATCTTACATCTTTAAAATTGAATTTCTGCACCTAAAAAAGAGAAAGACTCACATTATAGAGTTATTATGATAATCAGATTCGATGCAAATCACAATTTCAGTTATTTAACAACCCACTATTGATTTCCTACTAGAGTCTAACACTGTTGCCTCAATATTTCATTTTGTAATCCTCTAAAGCCTCTGGGATTTTGACCTATCAGCTATCATTTCTCTGTTCTTACTGTCAATGTTTTCTCTACTAGCTCTTTGTTTTTCAAAACATGGAAATAACCTTCATGTCTTACAAATCAACCCAACCCCTCCTGGCCCTCTCCCCTTTAGCAAAAACTGTCTTCTTTCACACCTTATTGAATGACTAAATAAACAAAAAATAGTATTTATTTTTCTAAATAAAAATGTGATTGTTAAGAAGACATAATATTTGAAGTAAACAGAAATTTTCAAAATAGACTCTGATAAAAATTTTAATACACAAATAATTTAAAACTTTAAAAGCAAAACGTTTTCATGAACATAGTTTTAAGGTGAATGTCATTAAATTTTACTTTTAAAAATCTGACAGACAGCTGGGCATGGTGGCACACTCCTATAATACTGGCACTCAGGAGGCTAAGGAAGGAAGATTGTTGCAAGTTCGAGACCAGCCTGGGATACAAAGTCAATCCAAGGTCAGCCTGAACTGCATAGCAAAACCCTATCTCAAAAAAAGTTTTTTTGACAGATAAAATTATGTATTTACCCTATACAACATGTTTTAAAGGATATATACATGTGGAATGACTAAAACTAGCTAATTAACATTGTTACTGTAAGAGTACTTTATATCTACTCTTAGCATTTGCAAGTATTTATATTAAGTATAGTCATCATTTTGTACAATAGATCTCTTGAATGTATTCATTCAATATCACTGAACACTTGTATCCTTTGTATATCATTTCTTAAACTCCAATTTTAAGGGAAAACTGAAAATCAAAATAAATCTATAACAACAGTTTTTAAAAAAAGAGCTTCCAAATTAAATGAATCTAGCACAACCCTAATATGACTTCACAGTACAGTATATGAACATTGTAATGTGGTTCCTCTGAACTGAAATGAGATAAAAGCATAAAACACATCTGAATCTGAGAATAATTTTTGGAATACGAAAATAGATCCTCTCTTTTGTTAGGAATTTGAGAATTTATTACAAAAACTAAAATATCTCATCAACATTTTTATGCTGAGAACATTGAAACAATAGTAGTTTGTCTATATTGGGTAAAATGACATATATTTATATATATAAATGGATAAAATGGATTTCTTTTGGTAAAATAATAGTTTGTCTATGTTGAATAAAATTATATTTATATACATATTTTTGGTACCAGGGATTAAACTCACCACCTTGCGCTTGCCAGGCAGGCTTGTGCTGCTGAGATAAATCCCTAGCCCCCAAAACAAAATACATTATTAAAACTAATGTCACCTGTATTTCAAATGTGGCTATTGGAAATTTTTACATTACATGTGTGGCTCATATATTTCTACTGAACAGTATTAATAAAGATCATTTCACTTGTAAATAACAACACAAGGTCCTTAAGGTGTCAGAAGAAAATAAACTATATTAAAAGTAATTCGCAATGGCCAAGAAAATATAAAATGGTTCACCATTAGAATATCAATTAATGTAACTTATTAAATGGAAAATTCATATTAATGATATAAATATGACAAAAGAGAAAAAAAATTTTAAAAATTCATCTAAAATATAAGCCACTTTTTGATTTATAAGCTCTTAATAAAATGACTAGAATAAATTTTTTCAACATAATGAAGAATATTCAACTCAAAAATGGTTTGTACTTAATAGTGAAAACACAAGAGACACTCTCACCAAAGTAAAAAGAAAGTCACTTACTCATAAATATTATTATAGTTTGGAAGCTGAAGGTATGGACAAACACGTACACACACAAAGAATAGTAAATATGAAAGAAAAGTAGAAATAGAATTGTATCCTTATTCAAGGAGATACAATTTACATGAGAAGTTTTCTTAATCTACAAAACTATCAGAACTTCCCTTATTGATAATGAAAGTCGGTACATTGCTTATTTACTGTTTCATGTGTCTATATATATATATATATATAATATAATATAAATAATTCACATTTGTGAATCCTCTCCTAAACACTTCATTATATACAACCCTTATCAAAAGTCTAATGAAATTGAAGGCAGGGAAGTGAGGCCTTGATTAAATTAACCTAAAGTTATCATGGAATATTATAAGAATTTTTTTTTTTTTTTTTTTTTTTTTTTTTGCAGCACCGGGGATTGAACTCATGACCTTGCGCTTGCCAGGCAGGCGCTTAGACCGCTGAGCTAGATCCCCAGCTATAAGAATATTTTAAAACAAAAATAATGGAAAATGTCATTAGCAAATATTATATGTGTTGTCAAAAGTCATAATGATTAAAATAGCTTAGTTCATATAAAAAAAAGCACAGGAACTAGTAGAAATGAGACAAAATAGGAAGGCTGAAAATCAAATACAAGGCTAGAAACAAATTCATTTGTAAATTAAGTATTTAACATCTGATAAATAATGCATTTCAAATCTGTGGGAAAACACAGATTTTTCAATTGATGGTGCTGGGACAACTGGTTAAAAATTTAAAACAGTAAATTTAAAGCCTATCTCACACTGCATATCAAAATAAAATTCCAGATGGTTTAAAGTGTTACATGTAAACAATGAAACCATAAAAAAAAACCTAGAAGCAAATATAAGAGAATTTTTAATTTTATCATGAATTGGAGAGGTCCTCTAAGCATAACAACAAAGGCAAAAGCCATAAAAGAAAATGTAATAATTTTTAATAGTATATTTGAACACATAAAAATGAAAAGGGCTATATAGCCAAAACAAGAAAAATTAAAAGACAAACAAATTTAGAAAACTATTTATAACAAAATGACAGAACACTATGTAGCAATTAAAAAGTGTGTCTTATGAAAAATTAAGGACCTTGGAAAAATGATCAGCATATTCTGTTAAACTAAGAAAACATAAGGAAATAGTTTATGCAGTGTAGTCTCAAGTTTACAAAATATATTACATGTATTTGAGTATAATGGCTTCCCACATGCAGGCAAATTTTAATCTTTATGCAGTTTCCTCTGATTATATGGATCTGCCTCTCTTACTATCTATTCTCCTCATATTCACCTTTCAAGGATCATTTCAGACATCCCTTTAGATATCAAGAAGTTTTCCCTAAATTACCAGGTTGCAATACGTATTATTCCTTTGTTTGCCCATTGTATATTTTAAGTACTATACTATATAACATTATCTTTTTATATATATATTACTCTACCCACATTATTAAAGTTGCTCAAAATAAATGGCAATATTTTATTTCTCTCTGCATATCTTTTTCCTAGAGTTATATCTTTCAAGAAGTATACGTTCAAAATTATTATTTTGAATGTATCTCTGAAATCTCTTCTAATTCAGATAATTCTAAAATGGAACCATACCAACAGGAAGCCAAACATTGTTAAGTGGTCAAACAGTACAAGCAGGTTGAAAGAAAAAGAAAGAGAAAGCAATTTCAATGAAATTTCATTCTGTCTTTGTTTTCAAAACAAACCGGAAACTTCCTACAAAGCACAGCTCAAATGAACAACCCTAAAATATCCTGAATATAAACAATCCAAAAACCTTTGCAAAAAGATTATCCAAAACTCTTAAATATACCATTTAAGGACTGTACTAAAATTTATAACTTAATTTTTATTATTATTTACTTGTCATAGATGACTTTCCTCATCAGATGTTGAAGCAATAAGAAACATCTTTTTATAGATCTCCCACAGTATATTTGGGTTAAATGGTTAGTACTTTAATAAACATCTAAAATATACAAACTTTATGTATAGCCTTGATTAATTTTGCTTTTATATAGATACTACTTTTCAAAATTCTCTAGGAGAGGATGGATCAATTCTCATTTCTTCGTGTACCTACCATCATCCATAATGGTAGATTTTGTATGAGATATCAGAGCAATATTTGCACTTGCCAAATAAGCCTGATGTTAGCCTGATGTTACCTAATCAGAAGAACATTTTCTGCTATGTGTCTTCGATCTGTGTTAATCTACATGGCTTTCCCAATGTGCACTGAATATAGTGGAGGCAATGGTGCCACACTTTTCTAGTAAAATTGCACATGGATATCTAAGTAAGTTCCTCCACCAAAAATAGTCTTCATTAATAAATAAACAAGCACAGGCCTTTCTAAATTAAATTGGAACTATTAATGAATATTTGTTTACCAAAACATATTTTACATATAGCTTACTATATAGAATATAGAAATCTATACAATCCTATTTGTGCAGAAATCTACACAGTTCTAACCACTAACCACTTTACTACCAAATTCTTGATATATTTAAAAATTTTGCAATAAGATACTTACCTTCTTATACACATAAAACAAAATCATTAGGATTAAATTATTTAATGCAAGGAGAAAAATCATATTTTTCTCCTAATGTCTTTGTTTCACAAAACTATTATCAGACAGTCCACGCAAACAACTAAAAACAAAACATTATATGGCATAGTTAATTGAAAAAATGCTTTTGCTGCACAAAGAAATTGACACTAAGTGCTGTATTAGCAGGAAATCAGTGATTTTCAATTGACATTGCACGGGAAATCGTTTAGTGTCAATTGATATTAAATGGGCAAAATTGTACTGAATTAGCACAAAATGATTTGGTGGGAAAAATGTGCTTCCATTAGGTGACTTGATATTAAGTAGGCTCAAATGAAACAAGTTTTAGAGGTCACTAGTCAACAAAAATCAGGGCATGCTATCCAATCCTGAGTACATCAGACTGTTCGCTCTTAACACCCCTATCAAAAGATAAGTTAGTGTCATATTATGACAAAATTGTCTTCCTTTGAGCTTTCAAAGAATGTTGGGGAATTCAAATTGTTTAAATGTGCTAAATTAAGTACTGGTAAGAACCATGACTTCTTGGTCCTAATTCATGGTCCTAACTCTTCAAGAAATGTATTTCATCGAATCTTTAGCACAGAGTAAAAGACAGAAAAAAAAATAGCATCTGTTTTATATAACAGGGTTCATATCGAGCTCTGTCTATAAAACATCTTGACAGAAATCACATGAAAAAAATTACTGGTTGATGAGTGGTATCATTAGACATTATAATAAATCACTACTGATCTTTTAAGAAACCTACCTTATGTTATTATGACTAATAAAGAAAAGTGTGTATCATACTTGCAGGAAACATAAGAAGATGGAGACAAGATGAAATATGTTATATAGTCATTACAAAGAGCAATTTGCACAAAATTTTTTAGATATTTGCTGGGGATGGAAAGGGCATTTTTTTTTAAGCAAGGGCATTTTTGAGGCAACATGAATTAAAGCTCACTTATAATTAATGCAAAAATTCAAAGTGGTGCAAATAGACATATACACAAGACCTTATAAAACAACATAGTATACATTCTTCTCAAGAGCTCATGTGATATTTTCTAAAATAGACTATATGTTATGCCAAAATTAAGTCTCCACATATTTCAAAAGAAATACATCATATAATGCATGTTCTCTGACCATAATGCAATGAAGTTAGAAATCAGTAAAGGAAAAAAATAAAACAGAAAAATTTAGGTTTATGAAAATCAAACATCTCTTGGACACCTAACTTAATAGTATACACAAAAATTAACTCTAAATGAATTTATGACCTACATGTAGGGTCTAAAACCTTAAGAATTCTTAGAAAAAAATGTAAGCCAAAAACTTTTTAACAAATGGCACTGGGAAAACTGACTTTCCACATGCCAAAGATTGAATTTGCAACCACATTTCTCACCATACACTAAGCTAAAATTGAAATGGATCAAAGATCTAAATATTAAAACAGAAACAATATGCAGGAAGATTGAATAGGTAAAATTCTTGAAAACACAGGTGGAGGCAAAGACCTTACGAACAAAAGTCTGATAACAGGAAATATTACAAAGGATCAATAAATTAAATGGCATTTAATTAAAAAGCTTTGGCACAGCAAAGGAAACCAGTGAGTGAAGAGACAATTCACAGAATGGAAAAAAATTTTTTTGGCCAGCTACTGCTCAAAGGACTAATATCTAGAATAATGAAGAACTCAAACAAAAATTAAACCTCTTAAATTTAAAGATCCAATTTTTTAAAAAATGGGCATCTGAAATAAATAGACACTTCTCAGATTAAGAAGTACAAATGGCCAATACATGAAAAAATGCTGAATATTGCTGGCCGTTTAACAAATGCAGGGAATGCTTGGACCTGTGCTTCTGGCAGAACAATCAGACTCACAGACCAGGCATAATACTCAGACCCACAGGTTGGTCCCCAACCAGTGCCACATCTCCACTCTCTACTTGGAGGTGGTTCTGCTTTGTTTTCCCTCTGTATGAGACAGCAAAAGAACCAGTCAAACAATGGATTTGATCTTGTACAAGGAAAAAGTCTGAGACAGGAATTTCAACATGGCTAACTACAGGAAGAGTCACATCAGAGAACCTGAGGAAAGATCCACTGAGAAGAAGTGATCTGCAAGATCTAACATGGGTGAGCAGAGGCGGAGCCATGTTAGAGAGACACAGAGAACAACAACAAGAAACACAGAAATGAGGAGAATCCCTTTTATGATAGATTCTCACCTCTGTGTTTCCAGTCAATGTTACAGAGACAAAACAGATAAAGTAACCAAACACAATGTGGTGACGATGTCTGAATGCTGCTTTGAAGATTCCAACCCAAAGAATACTATTTAGAGAAAACCATAGAACATTCTATAAGGAGGAGAGAACAGCATGGGGACTGTCAGAATCAATAGCAGTTGGAACTTGCATGGAAAACACAAGACACTGCTCCCAGACTGGCCTTCCTCAGTAAACAGTTGTGAGGACCTTAGTCCAGCGCCTGCTGCCACAATATGGAACAAGAGTTGGTGGTGATAACTACAGAAATGCAAATTAAAACAATGCTAAGATTACATCTTTCTCCAGAAAGAATGGCAATCATTAACAAATCAACAAACACAGGCATGATTGTAGTGAAAAAAGAACCCTCCTTCATTGTTGGTGGGAATGTGAACTTGTATAACCATTACAGAAATCCATATGGGGACTTCTGAAAGAACTGAAATTTGAAATTCCATATGGCCCAGCTACCCCACTACTAGGTTTCTTACCCAAAGAACTTAAATCATCATACTACACTGATTCATGCATACCAGTGTTTACATCAGCAAAAAACTGTAATTGCTAAATTCTCAAAGTAGCCTATAGAGCCATCAAGAAATGACTGGCTAAAGGAAATACATATATATATATATATATTATATTTAAATACAACTCAGCTATAAGGAATGATGTATTTGAAAAATTTTATGAAAATGGATTCACCTGGAAAATATAATGTTAAGTGAAACAAACCAGACACACAAGCTAAAATAATTTATGCTATCTCTCACTTGAGACAGGCAAAGTATAAACAAAGTGACAAAGGATGGAAAGAAAGGGACAAGACAATGGATCTCTTGCAACAGAGAAGTAATCTAAGGGAGGAAGGACAAGGGTGTGGAAAGAGAAAGAGGAACTAAGAAAAATAAAGATATACCATGTACAGGAACCTAATAACCCTGATTAATATAAATACTGCATGCCATAACATAAGCTAAGAAAAATAGTATCAACAAGAATGAAAAATGGAATAGAAAACTGGAGGAGGAAGGAGAGAGCCATTTTTTTGTCTCATTTATTTAAGCTTTTGGCATACACTCATTTAGGAGATTGGGGATCTTGGCCAGGTCCACGATAAGGGAAGAGGAGCAAAAGGGGAAAAGTATTAAAAAACAAAGGTACTATAATATATACACGTATCATTTCTGAAAACACTGTAAACTACAAGAATTGCAAACATGTACAAATACTACTAAAATAATTTTAAAAAAGAAATTCAAATTAAAAAACATTGACATTCTGGGCAACCATAGGGACTCTCCCACAGGTAGCCAGCATGGGCAAAGAGAAGGATCCAGCCCACTGCTCAAAGAAATGTAGGATGCCATCTGGACTCTCACACAGTAGGAGGTGCAAGCCAAGAGAACCAGCCAGCCACACATTAAAGAAGCCACGAGTGTCTGCAGAAGTCTGACCCATATGCCAATGCCTAGAGGGGAACATGAGTAAGGAGAAACTCAGGTGTCGGACCCATCCCCCAACACTGTGGATGAGTAGTCCACATGGGAAGCACCTGTCACCACACGACTTGCTCATCTGCAGGAACCAAGGAAAATGTCAAGACAAAGAAGTGAAAGGCTATCTCTGATTGCCAGCCCAAACAGAACAATTCCAGAGGAAAAGGACATGGAAGAAAGCAGAAGTTGTACACTTGAATGTACAGAAACTATTTTGTGAGGCTGTAAAAGAAATCAGAAATAACATCTCAGGTAAAAGAAATGACAAAAATAATAAAAGGGTTGCTGAAAGAGCTAAAGAAGACATAGATTTAAAAAAAAGTGCATGGGGAATGAGGGAAACCTTTAATGAACAATATAGAGAAGAAATGGAATGCATGAAACAGAATCAAAGAGATATCTGGTAAAGTAAAAACTCCATTGAAAACTGGGAAAGTTGCATGGAAGAAACTGAAGATAGACTTGCAGACCTTGAACACAGGTTTGCAGCTAGTGACTGCAAAACAAAAGATCTCTTAAAAATAACAAGGAACCAGGAAATAAAAATTCAATGACTGCAAGACAATGCAAAGCAAAATAACTTAAGAATAATAAGTGTCAGTGAAAAAGAAGGAGGCAACACAAATGACATAAAAAGTCCATTTACAGACATTATAGCAGAGAATTTTTCTAGCATGGGAAAAGGACCTGGAATATAGATAAGTGAGACATATAGTACTCCAAGTAGTCATAATAAAAATAAATCTACATACAATAATCAAGATCCCAGAAATTCAGCACTACTACAGAATATCAAGGGCTGTTAGAGAAAACAAACAGATTACCTATAAAGGAAAACCCATCAGAATCACAACAGACTTCTCAACATAAACCATCAAGTCAAGAAGAGCTTGGAGAGAAGTATTTCAAGTCCTGAAAGAAAACAATTTCCAACCCAGACTGATGTACTCTGCAAAACCATCTTTCAAAATTGATGGAGAGATAAGACACTTCATGACAAAGAACAAATGATGGAATTCATGACCACCAAACCAACCCCACAAAGACTAATGAAAGATAGTCTAGAGATAGATAAAAATGACCCTGGTTCCAGAAACAGTAATAAAGTGGGATCACCGAGAGGGGCACACAATTGAATGGAGGGGAAAAGTAGAGAGAAAATGGCAGGAAAAAAGCATGGAAGAGATGAGCCAGTGTATTGGTCATAACCATTAGTGTAGATAGCCCAACTCACCAATAAAAAGAAACATAGGCAGAGTAGATCAAGAAACAAGATCCATCAATATGAAGTACATAAGAAACACATTAACTTGAAAGGAAATTCATACACTGAAAGTCAAACGAGAGAAAACAATGTTACATGTGACAGGGAACCAGAAAAAAATGGGTAGCTTGCCCATCAACCACAGAACAGATATAAAAGATATGGCATTTTTATACAATGGAAAGCTACTCAGCTGTAAGGAAGGATAATCATGAGGCTCTTGTAGGTAAATGGATGTAACTTGTGATCATGGTCTTGGGTGAAATGGTTCAGACTCACAAAAGTGAACATCGTGTTATCTTCCTAGTATAAAAAACTGAAGCAGTTAGTGGGATCCAAAATGTACAATAGATAATTGTGAAAGTGAAAGGGGAGGAAAGGTCTAAAATGGGAAGGTGGTAGCCACTGCTGATTTCCTATTATCTTGTTTAAAGTCCTGTATCGTTTTCATTGCTTTGTTTTGATTGGTTTTATTCTGTTTTGTCTGGTTCAATTTTATTGCATCTGATGGTACAGGCAGCTATTTTGAAGATAACAAGATATATTATAGTAGCCTTTGTTGATTTCCTATTATCTTGTTTTAAAGTCCTGCATCACATTCACTGTTTTGTTTTGATTTGTTTTGTACTGTTCTGTTTTATTGGATTTTATTAGGTTTGATGATATGGGCAGCTATTTTGAAGATAACAAGAGGCATTATGGTAGACATTTTTGATTTGCTATTATCTTGTTTTGAAATGCTGTATCACTTTCATTATTTTGTTTTGATTGTTTTTCTCCTGTTTTATTTGGTTTGATTTTAATATGTCTGATGGTATGGACAGCTATTTTAAAGATGGCAAGGGACATTATGGCAGCCAATGTTGATTTCCTATGATCTTGTCTTGAAGTCCTGTATTGCTTTCACTGTTTTGTTTTGATTGGATTTACTGTTTTATTTTGTTTTATTGTCTTAAAAATAAAAAAAGTTTTAAAAATTCACATTCTGTCTCACTTCATAAAGAATGGCTGTCATCAAGAAATCATCCAACAGCTGGGTGTAATGACACAAGACTGTAAACCCAGCATTAGGGAATCTTAGGTAGGAGAATCACACCAGCCTGGACTCCATAATGAAGTAAGAACCAGCCTAGAATAAAATGAGATCCTGTCTCAAAAAAAAAAAAAAAAAAAAAAAAAAAAAAAAAAAAAAAAAAAAAAAAACAATGCTGGTAAGGTTATGGGGGAAATAGAGCCTTCCTCCATTGCTGGTAGAAGTTTAAATTAGAACCACCACTTTGGAAAGCCCTATGGAAATTCCTCATAAAACTCAATCTAGAGGTTCTAGAGGTTGCATTTGACCCACCTATTCCCCTTGAAGGTATCTTCCCAAAAGAGTTAAAGAAATCATATTAAAATCATGTATACCTATGCATATACATGTTTATAGGAGTATATAATAGCTGTATCTTGGAAGAGGCCTATATACCCATCGACAGATGAATGGATAAAAAATATGGTATTTATATAGAATGGAATACTACTGTGTCATAAAGATAAACCTGAGGCATTGTGAGGTAAATGGATGTATCTCAAAACCATAGTCTTAAGTGAAATAAATCAGGCACACAAATTGAAATATCACATCAATTCACTTGTTATAAACAAAAAATAGGGAAGAGATATTAGGAAATAGGAAGAGCTTGTTCAAATGAGAAGAGGAATAAGAGATGAAGGAAGCAAAGAGATGGGGAGCAAAGGAATGGAAAAGGGATTTAAATAAAAAAACAAAGAAAACATGGAAATTGTGTTTTCTAAATGTGGAAAGGGAGAAGATCAGAGGAAGAGGAGAGGAAGAGGATAAAAAACATGAATTAAGATGTACTATGTACATATACACATCCTCCATGATGAATGTAATCATTACGCAGTGTAAAAATGTAGTAACACAAAAAACAAAAAATAAAAGCACAACATAAAAACAAACAAACAAAAACCTTTATAACACAGAATTTGGCAATTATTTCCTGACTACGGCAAGGTATATGCTAAAAAAAAAAATACACTAATGGGACTTTATAGAGTGAAAAATTGTGTTTAATCTAAATATATTACCAGCCGAGTAAAAAGGTAAATATTTACAAATCATGTTTCTGATAAGGAATTAATATACAGAAGATAGAAAGACCTTCTAAAAATTCAAAAGCAACAACAAAAAAACAAACAACTTCATTCAAAAATGAACATTCTGATGGACACAAGAAGTTCTGGTATATTATTGCACAGTGAGGTGACTATAGATAACTATAATGTACTCTATATTTCAAAAAGCTAAAAACAGTGATTGTTAAATTGTTGCAGCATAAAAAAAATCATGTGTGTTTGAGGAAGTAAATATGCTTAGCTTGATGTAAACATTTTGTAAGGTATACATATATTGAAACATAACATAGAAACCATTAATACACACAATTGTATGATTTGATATATTAGTTGAAAAATTTTTAATGAATTTGAATAGACATTTCTCAAGGAAAACATAAATGGCCAATAAATACATGAAGAGGTATGTATCATCATTCATCATTTGTGACAAAGCTACAAAGCAAATCAAAACTACAAAGCAAGTCAAAGCTACAATGAGATTAGGATGTGTAACATCAAAAAAACAAAATTATAAATCATAATAACTTTTAGGTTCAGATATGGAGAAAGAGACAATATGGCACATCTTTGCTGAGAATTTCCAATGGTATAGTTGTTATAGAAAACAGTACAGCAGTTTCTCAAAATTAAAAATAGAAGTATCATAAGATCACCAATTGCATTTCTGAATCAACATTCAAAAGAACTGAAAACCAGGTCTCAAGGAAGCATTTTTACATGTATATTCAAAGGAGTATTATTCACAGTAGATAAAATATGGAAGCAATCCAAGTGTGCCTTCATGGATTAATAAGAAAAATATGATATTTACATGAAGTGGAATATTATTCAGACATAAATGAAGCAAATTCTGACAAATACAACATAATTAATTTTGTGTACATTAAGCCAAATAAAATAAGTAAAACACAAAAAGACAAATACTATATAGTACACTTTGTACTCAATAGAGTTGTTAAAATCATGGAGACAGAAGAATGGTTGCCAGAGATAGAAAGAAGTAAGAAGTTATAGGCTAACAGGACAAAATTTCAGTTTTATAGGATTAAAATAATTCAACAGAAAGATGTTGGTGACACTTTCAGAACAATGTGAATATACTTAATGCCACAGAACTTGATAGAAATTTTTAAGATGGTGGTACTCCATAATTATACACACTTTTTATTTTTCTATGTGCTTTATCTGTTAAAATAAATTTAAAAGAGCTCCACCCCTGTGCACACTATAGCTTCGATCAGGAAGGTTTCCAGTCAATAACCAGCTCAGGTCTGAGAGGTAACAGCCAGCCCTACCCCTACATGCATTCTAGCTGCCATTGGGGAGGCTTTATGCTGCTGGTATCCAGTGCAGGCTGGAAAAATCAGCAGCTAGCCCTGCACCAGCTTACCCAATGTCCAACATCAGACACCCCTAGCCATCACTAGCAAGGAGAAGCAGTCACATTTAGGAGAATTTGCAGCCAAAGTGGGAAGTACCTGAGACCCCACTACCTGCTTGTCCAGAAAACCAAAGAAAATGTAAAGACAAAGAAGCAAAAAGCAGTCTCTAGCCTACAACCCATGCAAAGCAAGTCTAAGAGATATAAACATGGAAGAGATCAGGAGTTGCACACTTGAGTTTCTGAAGTGATGGCAACTGAAGCAAGAAACAACATTTTAAGCATATAAAAGAAATTAGAACAGAAATACCATTTCAAGTGAAAGAAGAAATGAAAAACATAATAAAAGAATTGCTAAGCACCTCTAAAGAAAACAGATAAAAAAAATACAGGAGCATAAGAAAATGAGGGAAACCATGAATGAACAATATAAGAGAGATTTAGAATGCATGAAACAGAATCAAAGAGACATCCAGGAAATTAAAAACTTCATTGAAAGCTGGGAAAACTGTTTAAAAGAAACTGAAGATAGACTTTCAGACCTTGAAGACAGGTTTGCAGCTAGTGATCATGAAAGGAAAGAGGTCTTAAAAATAACAAGGAACCAGGAAATAAAAATTCAAGAACTGCAAAACGATGCAAAGCAAAATAACTTAAGAATAATAGGTGTCAGTGAAAAAGCAGGAGGCAGCACAAATGACATTAAAACTCTATTTATAGAAGTAATAGCAGAAAATTTCTAAAGCATGGGAAAAGTGTGTGATATTCAGATAAGTGAGGCATATAGTACTCCAGCTAGCCATAACCAAAATAAACCAACACCCAGACATATAATAATAAAGATTCCAGAAATTCAACACAAGAACAGAATATTAAAAGCTGTTAGAGAAAAGAAACAGATCACCTATAAAGGAAAACCCATCAGAATCAAGGCAGACTTCTCAACACAAACCATCAAGTCAAGAAGAGGCTGAAGTATTTCAAGTTCTGAAAAAAAAAAAAAACAACTTGCAACACAGATTGATGTACTCTGCAAAACTATCTTTCAAAATTAATGGAGAAACAATATACTTCTATGACAAGAACAACTCAAGGAATTCATGACTGCCAAATCAACCCTAAAAAGAATACTGAAGGACATTCTAGAGAGAGATAAAAATGACCATGGTTCCAGGAAAAGCAACAGAGGGGGATCACCAAGTGGGGCAGACAACTGAATGGAAGAGAAAAGTAGGGAGCCAACAGCAGGTAAATAGCATGGCAGAGACGAGTCAGTACATGTTGGCCAAAACCATTAATGTAGATGGCCTTGATTTAT
Source organism: Cuniculus paca (assembly GCA_004365215.1). Lineage (NCBI taxonomy): Eukaryota > Metazoa > Chordata > Mammalia > Rodentia > Cuniculidae > Cuniculus > Cuniculus paca. Next base: position 39,103 of record RJWT010000488.1, read on the forward strand.
CAATAAAAAGAAACATAGGCAGAATGGGTGAAAAAACAAGATCCAACAATATGCAGTATACAAGAAACACATCAACTCAAAAGAAAATTCAGACTGAAAGTCAAAGGAGAGAAAACAATGCACCATGTGACAGAGAACCAGAAAAAAGTAGGGGTAGCTTGCCCATCAACTACAGAATGGATAAAAAAGATACGGCATTTTTATACAATTGAAAGGTATTCAGCTACAAAGAAAGATAACCTCAAGGCTCTTGTAAGTAAATGGATACAAGTTGAGATCATTCTCATGGGTCAAATGATTCAGAGTACATGCGTGAATACCATCTTGTCTCCCTAGCATAAAAAATTAAAGGAGTTAGTGGGATCCAAAATGCACAACAGATATTGCAAAAGTGAAAGGGGAGGAAATGTCTAAAAAGGGAAGGTTCTGGCCATTGTTAATCTATTACTGTGTTTTGAAACCCTGTATTGTTTTCATTGTTCTGATTAGTCAGCTTTTGTTGTGTTTTTGTTTTGTTTGATTTTATTATATTTGACAGCATGCACAGCTATTTCAAAGATAATAAAATATATTATGGTAGCCATTATTGATTTCCTATTATCTTGTTTGAAGCCTTGTATTGCTTTCATTGTTTAGTTATGATTGATTGTATTCTATTTTGTTTTGATTGTATTATGTCTGATGGTATAGGCAGCTACTTTGAAGATAATAAGAGGCATTAAGGTAGCCGCTATTGTTTTTCTATTTTCTCATTTTGAATTTCTGTATTGCTTTCATTGTTTCATTTTGATTGGTTTTATTCTGCTGTGTTTTGTTTTATTTTAGTATGTCTGATGGTATGGACAGTTATTCTGAAGATAACAAGAGGCATTATGGTAGCCATTATTGATTTCCTTTTATCTTGTTTTGAAGCCCTGTACCACATTCATTGTTTTGTTTTAAATGACTCTCTGTTTTATTTTGTTTGTTTTTTTTCTCTTCAAAATAAAAAAAAATAAATCTAAAACAATAGTCAAAATAGTAAACTTTATGATGGTGTATTTTATGATAATAAAACTCAGGGGGTAAGACTTTCTGTCTTTTTACTTGCTGCACCACAAAAAAATATTTATTTTAAATATAGGAGACACACTATGGTAATCACTTTGCTTGTATAAATAGTACTTATAAGGGACATGGAGAATTATCTGTGATTCAAATGAATGATACAAATAAATTTGATTGACCTAATATGTGTTCACGATCATTAATATTTTTGAGCTAATGATAAGTATAATGTTCAGCTTCATAAAACACCAAAATTACTTCACTTAATATTCTGATAATGTTCACATATTTCAGAAACAAAAATCAGAATACCAAGAAAACTAACCAAAACACAAGTGTTAAGTTTGTTGCACAATAAATGACAGATTCATAAACACAAAACTAAAACTGAAACAAAATTGAAGGATTTTAAGTAGGTAGGCAAGTGTTTCAAAACTGGGATACAGCTACTAGTTTAAGATAAAAATCATCTTGCAAGAATATCTGAAAATAAATGTTCAAGCTCAACTGAAGTTGTAAAACGGCTAGTAGATTTTGATTAGAGGTACGAATACATTAGATGAATTAATTTGGGGTAAGGAGATTTCAGTAGTAGTAAGTGAAGATGAGTAAAACACAAAACAAAATAAACATAACAAAATAAAAACAACTTAGGAAGGGAGCAAGTGGTTACCAGTCAGGCTTACCATTAGCACATGTCTGGGCAGTTCTACAGGATGATAGGCTGCACTTCAAAATCTTTCTGGAGTATTTGAGACAATTTCAGAAAGCCTTTAAGGAACCAGACAGTGTAACACTGGGAGATTTATGTGATCAGCATTCTCCAGATGTTCATTAACGATACAGATCTTAATTGGTTGCCCAGTTTAACCCTAATCATATGTGTATTTTGATTTCAATTTTTGATTTTTAGTTTATATTCTTCATGATGGCTTAAAACCTATAGTCAGGTTTTTAAGTACAAGTTTCTTCAAAAGTTAAATTTTCAAAATCAGTTTTAATTTCTCTAGTTGCAATAACTAGGTATTTAAACTGGAAGCAAATAGTTTCTTTTCTTAATAATTATGTACAGTGTGCTTCACTGATCAACTGCTTTGCTGAAGGACAGAGCAGATCTTAAATGCTAAAGGACACATAGATTTTTGATAACCAGCTAGAATGGCTGCTCTGCTCACTGTGTATTTTAGGAATTTGGAAAAAAAGTCCCACAGTGGTGAATCCTTACCGACATCATTTCCTGGTGAACTACTGAGTTCAGTGTGAGACAGTGCACAGCCCACCACTTGCCTTTCAGACTTCGGTGCTGGTACTGCAGTATTGTTGGGCTGCCTGAACTGACTTGTACTTTTATATCCCTCTGCAGGTTCTGGAAAGTCTCGTGTGGATCTGAACCTTTTAGTTTGCTCCACTGTACACCTGTCTCTGTCTCTAGCCAGGCCTGGACCAAGGCAGCAATCAAGTGTTCCTCCAGACTCATAGGGTGCTCTCTGCCCAAATGCAGCACCCAGGATGGGAGAACTAGAATAAAGAATAGGATACAGTTTTGAGGGCGAACAGTGGGCTTCTTGGAGATGCAATTCTGAAACCAGTGCCTGTGCCTTCACTTTCACACTATCTGGAAGAGGAGAGCAAAGTATGGTGGAGGGAAAGCCACTGGAAATACCCAAGCCAACAAAACTTGAGTGGTACTGCTTTGTTTTTAGATTTCTCTGGACTCTTTATTAGTAAAGCTAGACAAGTGTCACTTTCAAAAAAAAAAAAGACAAAAACACATAACTGTACCAAGATGTACCTATTCTTTTAAATCTTGCTTTCAGTATTATTTTTAAATAACGTATGCCCTAGACACTCTATTGTTTGTGGTTTTAGGACAAAAAAAATCAATTTTAATTGTTAAATAGCCCAAATAAGTTGAAAACTGTGATCCAATAATGAACCCAGTTATCCATACTATAGAAAAATTAGCTATTCAGTCACAAAATTTTACACATCTGCCACTGTACATACAATCAGACATTGCCAAATTAGAGCCAAATGTATAAAGAATAAAGTTTTTGAGGTTTAAACTGCTGATCTCAAGCCTATACATAATGATATCAACTGGTCAAAGACCCTCAGGCAAAAATCTACGTAAGCTCTGATGTGGGTTTACTACACATACTAATCCAAAATGCACTAGTTAAGAGCAAAACAAACGCTGTATACCCTTATCTCTGAAGATACTCATAAACTTAGTTAACAGTTTTCAATAACAATACTTAATCCTTTGTCTATAATAACACCACAGAATGCTATAAAAGCAAATACAAAACAATTGGAAAACTAGCTTGACCATACAGGCATTATGATCTAAGTAGAGAGTCTAAAAATTACAATTAAATAGATAGAAATACAATCAATTACATTAATAAGTATATTCCATATGTTGATTTAAGAAATAACTAAATATTTAAAAAGCAATGAAAATAACATATATTAATGTCAAATGGACTACATTCAGCCCAGTAAAGCTTTAATATATTTTTGGCTGTATAAGTCATATTTTCTTGATGTAAAGAATGCATGCAATTTCATAGAAATCACAAGTTTTTTAAAAAATCAATGTTTTAATAAACTGTATCTTTGTTATATTGAAAGAAAATGCTGAAAAACGAAAATTTAAATTATATTTTATTTATAAAAACTGTGCTATTACATTTCTACAATATTAAAGTGGTAGAAACTAAAAATGTAACATTTAAACACAGTATTTTCACTAGCTTTAACCACATGATTATGTTTATCAGTAAGTCACACTAATTTCCACTCCTTAAAAAAATATCCACTCTTTGCCTTTTCTGGAGATTACTGATTGCTTCTCTGACATTACTAGAAAATAGCCCAAGAACTATTATTGGATTCATGGACAGCAAGAGATGGCATCGTCAGTATGGCTGACGTGAGTCACTGTGTGATATGGTACTAAAAAGTCAGAGTAATCTTAAACTATGCATATAGAAAAACAGCAGTTAAAATGAGGAAGATGATGGTCCCACTCAAGTCTTCGATGGTCAAATGACATTATCAATACTGTTGATAATATTCTGAGAAATAGAGACATGAAAGAGTGTAAGGCTAGAATCATAACACACAAGGAATGGTAAAAATAATCAAAATGTCACATGTTAAATAACTACAGGTTTGGGGAACAACTGGAATTGGAATTATTCCAAATGCTCAGTAAATTCAAATTAGATTCACTTTGTTTTCTAAAAGATTATACTAAAACAATGGGTTAAGAATACCCAATATATTCCAGCACTCAGGAGGCTGAGGCCAGATTGCTGTGAGTTCAAGGCTAGCCAGGGCTACAAAGTGAGTTTAATATCAGCCTGAACTGCATAGTGAAACTGTCTCAAAATGACAGAAAAGAAAAGAAAAAAAAAAAAAAGAATACACAATATGGGTTTTTAACATTAAGTAAAATTTAACATGAGAATTGATCCCAGATGATGTTTTGCTTGAGCTAGTAATGAGCATAAGTAGACTGGAGGTCTTCATGTAGAAAGAGGAGAATGGCCCCTAAGAGCAGCTTTACCATATGATTCTATGATTCACTTCAAAACTCAGAACTGAAGCATCTAATATGGCTAAGATGTGGATATTTTTTCTGATATTACCTGGCACCTGGAATTACCCACATATTATTGCCTGTTTTTTTATACCAAAATAGTTAAAAGTTGTTAATTTTCCAAATTTAATAAGCAATTTATGCAATGGCCATTGTTTTTCAAAAGTTGTTTTATGAATAATGGTTACCAGGAGCTTAGATGAGGATTAGGGAACAGAGAGATGTTGGTTAAAGAATATCAAGTTTTGATCAAACAAGAGGGCTATGCTATGGGCTTGTGTGTTATGATTGTTATGATTCTAGCCTTGCACTCTTCCATGTCTCTGTTTCTCAGAATATTATCAACAGCATTGATAATGTCAAGAGGGCTATGCTATCGAGGGCTCTACTATGTAGTCTGGTGACTACAGTTAGTATATATTTGACTACAGTTACTGTATATTTCAAAATTTTATATTGCACACTGTACACACCAAAAAGTATGTTAAGTAGTAAATAATTGAGTTTGATTTAACCATTTCAAAATGCATACATGTATCAAAATATTACTTTGCACACTATAAATACATATATTAGTCAATTAAAAATAATGACATTTATGAAAATAAATTGCTTTTTACTTTTTTACATCAAATTCTCCTAGGCCTAGCAAAGTGCCAAATGACTCACTGATTGAATCATTCATTCATTCATTTAATGTTTATTTAGAGCCTAGTATGCGCGAATACTGCAACACAAAAAAGAAAAAGAGATGAGACAAGGACTGTGCTTAAAACCTGCTGAGGGAAGTAGGTACACACAAATGGTCATTTTTAAAATACTGGGTCTTCTTTCAGAAGCCTGTTTTCTGGGAGTATACTGAAATGGAGTTTATCCCAGAACAATCAAAAAAAAAAAAAAAGACTGCACACAGAGATACTATTTGAGTCGGGCTTCACATTAATAGAATTTCATTCGATCATAAGGACAGAAAATGTGATTTCAGGCAGGAGAAGCACCATATACTTAAGAGGCATGGAAGTATATGCATTTAGGAGAAATGGCAAGAAATTTCTTAAGCCAGAACTGTAAGCCAAAGGATAATGAAAATAAGACTGAGAAAGTAAATTATGATTAAATATCTAGGATCAATATAAGCCACGGTAAGGTGTTTGAGTTTAACATAGAGCATAAATGAAAGATATTTTCAAATAAAATGGTGACATAGTTTGATTTGCATTTTAGAAAATTTATAGACATAAGTGTGAGAAATTTGGTTCTTTCAAATATTAATTTTTGCTTTGAAATATACCTTGGGCATCTTAAGTCATCCAACCACTGGCACCAGCAAGGATAAACTAATAAGCACCTAACTGCATCAGAATCCTCAATTCATCATAATAATAACTATTTCTGAGCCTATAGTACACACTTAAATAATCTCTTAATTTAAAAATCTCATTAAAGGAATGAGCACTTCCTGGAGTGTCATGAAAAATATTACTGTAAAGGGAACATAAAATTTTTAAAGAGTAATGCCCATGTTGGCCAAAATGGAGGTAACTAAAGGGAGGCAAACAAATTTGGATAATGTTTGAAGTACAACTTTGAACTCAATGAGATTATTATTTCTCTTGCAGAAGCTGTCACATTCCCTGACATATATGCATATAACGCCTAAAATCTAAAGTCACTCCATTTTCATCATCCCTCCTCCTCTCTGCCTTGGTCCCCACATAAACATATAAGGGTATGCTACTATCATCATTTAACCAAGAATGAAAGTGAGACTCCCATACATTAAATTACTTGTCCACTTACATGGCACAATTCATAACTGATAGTGCCCGAACAGAAATTTAGTTCTCACATTAGAAACCCAGGCCTTGGTTTACTTCCTCATTTTAAAAACTCAAAGGCAGTTAAGAATTAGGATAAGATTAAAACGAAGACATTATAGAACCAAATCACTCTAATGCCATTCTGTAGAAAATGGAGAGGAAGAGAAAGCATGTACTACAAATAGAACTGTATATTCATTAAGTATATGCTTTTATGAGAATTATTAATGGTAAAATTTGTATGCTAAAAGAAATTATGACCAGTATTTACTTCCATTGGGGAATTTACGCTGCAAAAGCTCCCACATTTTTATGTTGAGTTTTATAATTTGTTAGCAGACTGATAAGCAAGAAACACAAAAATAGTGATATTTTTGGACCTAAAAAATTCCAAATGACTACAATTTCCTTATGGAGAAACCAATTCTGTTTTTTCCATGTCATCAAACCTTTAAAATTAGGCAGAGAGGTTCAAATACTCGATGGTAAGACTACATATTTAACAGTGATGAAGGTCTCCCCCAGTTTCTAAGGGAAAACAGCTATAATGATCCTGTGTAGAGTTTGAAAATTAAAAGTTCTTCTTTTCTCAGAATGTTTATTCTAGGAGTGGAGAGTGTCCCTTTTATCTCCACCCTTTCTCTAGCCACACCCAATAATCTAGCTCCTTATGAGCTGCCTTTGCTATTTAGTTGATAAACTTCTCCATGATAGAATAAAGTAGGCTAAGATCAAGCCACTGAACTATTGTGAAGTTAGAGAAAAGGCAGAAGTCTCAAACAGAGCAGTACAAAATTTGATATGTTTAAGAGACTTGAAAAAGAACCAATACCAGCAGTCACTTACAGCTAAATTTAATGCCCCAATATTTAAAATCCTATAGTATACTTTAAGCTGCCAGTGAAAGAAAAGTTAATTTCAAAATATGTTTACATTTTATAAAAGATAACCATGTTAACGTCCTTATGCAGAAACCTTCCAGTGGAAGAGTTCCTCTGCAAATTAGTAGCTGAAGTGTGACAAATACAGAGGTAATTTTCATGTAAGTCTTAAAAAACATACAGCTGATTTTAAAGAATCCTTAATTTACTGTTGCAACAATGAGTCTCAAAAAATATATATTGTATATATCCTGGAGTTTAAAAAAATACATCTATTGAGCATACTTCAAAACAATTAAAATCCCTCTTTTTCCCTTTCCTCTCTGAATCTTTTTTGTTTGACCTTCCTTCTAGTTTTCCTTTTTTTTTTTTTTTCTAGTTTTCAATCTAGAATATATACTCATACTGGGGCATAATAGACATGTCAAATTTCCTTGTTTAGATTAAAAACTAAAATTATATTTAACAATAAAGGCTAAATTTGGTTTAAGAACCAGTTACACCTAGTAAGAAGAATCTATACTTAATTACTTTTGCAAATTTGAAAACATTCATACGATCTTCATCAAGCTTTATCTTTCCCATGCTATATCAGCATACTCTATTTTTTCACCTGACCAAAAATATATGCAAAGAAGAAAGAAGACTAACATCTTTGATCCTAAGTGTTGAAATCAAAAGTTAAATCTAAGTAAAAGGAGAAAATACACAAAAGGGAAACATAACTAACAGATGATGCACCATTAGCAAAAATTTTCATTACATTCTACCTAGAAATTTTAGCTTTTCACACTTTCGAGGTGCATATTTCTAGAAATGGCATATTTTTTCCTTTGGCTTAAACCTGAAAATACTGTCTACTCATAAAGTCTCATAATAACAATGTTTTACATAATTTTGAATAAATTCTCTATAATATTGAAAAATATATTCTCTGTAAGAATGTATAACTTTTATTAACAAGAATTTCCATTAAAAAGGAACTGAGATCAAAAAAACAAAGGTCACTTACTACATAGGAGCAGAGTTTTGAGATATGAAGTTTTACATCATATTTTCTTTCTCACTTTGTTCTTTCTCTTCTATTTTTACTTCCTTGCATTAATATTCTTTTTTTTGAGAGAGAGAGAGAGACAGAGAGACAGAGACAGTGTCTCACCATGTAGTTCAGGCTGGTCTGGACTCACCGTGTAGCCCAGGCTGGCCTCGAACACATGGCAATCCTCCTTCCTCAGCCTCCCGAATGCTGGGATTACAAGCATGTGCCAACGCGCCAGGCTAATAAATTCTTATTTTCAGGATTTTCTCTTCAGTAGGTTTCAAATCACATAAAACTAAATGTCATTGTTACTGCCAGCCTGTCTATGTTCACTTTTTTTATTTTCTGAAGAATTAAAAAAAACTAAATTCATATAGCTGGTTTTGTTTTATAAATATAAATATTTGCTTATATAACTATACATAAATATAAATGCAAATATAGTTTATTTGTAGATATGAGCCATGCTTTTTCCAAGCTTCCCACTTCTCATGAGAGGTTAAAGTCAAATGTGATTGAATCATAATATTATACCTGGTTGATCTAAAAGGCAAAAGGAATGACAAGAAATATTTATAAAAATTATTAAACTAAATCAGTATCTATATCAATTCCAATCATGATTAAGCATAAGAATCACTTGGGCACCTCTTACAATAAACCCATTTCAAGCCCTCCCCTACACCAATTAAACCATAATTGACAATGACAATTTTAAAGCATAATAGTACTTTTGTTAAGAATATAGGCTACTTTTAACCTTACCTGAATCTCAGTTCTTTTCCAAAGTAGGCAGGATAACTAAGTTATGTAGCTATTATGATAATTATATGAAATAGTGCTTATAAAATATTGAAAACAGTGACTGGCCCACAGTATGCATTCGAACAATTGTTGGTGGTGCTGCTGCCACAATTCTTGCTGTTCTGCATGGGTAGCACCTATAGGTGCTAAAGAAGGGAAATAATATGCCTGTGAATCAAGGCCTTCTTAAACACCAACCTCAGCCAACAATGTGCCACATACATGAGATGTGGAAAAGAAAGCAGCAAATCATACTTGGGCTTCCCCTGGTAGACATTAGCCTTAATAATGTATCCTCAGACCACACACAGAACCACAAAAAGGCTCTGTGGGAGACAACACGCAATTTCCTGTAAGAATTTATGGCCCTCATTCATTACATTGGCCATACTGCACAGAATTCTTCCATTCCCTTATATCTAGTTCCAATGAAATAAGAAAACAGGTATCATATGATCATATTTATATGTATTTCAATGTAAACACCATTTATAGGTATATATATGTAATACTAAAAAGTCACGTTATTTTCAGCTATATAATTTGTCTGAAAGGGTTGAAATTTCTATAATAAATACACATCATTTTTATGATTATAAAGTTACAATATTTCTCATTTGAATTAAATTAAAAATTATATCAGTAAAAGTATAAAACTAATTTGTATAGAATTTTGTCTACTGATATTGGTACACTGACCTTACAGTCACTTAAAAAGAAAAGCTTGAAAAGTAACTACATGTAATAAATTCAGTCAAATTCATGGTGTCACAAAGTTCTGCAGAAAATCACCAGTATGGAGGAGCTCTGAAATAGATAAAGACAAACTTAAAAAAAAGAGAAATATGAATATAATACAGAATTTAACTGCCTTTTCAAAAACTGGGGAAATTTCAAAGTAGAGATTTTTTTGTTTTCTCAGATACTTCCATATTCTTTCTCTAAATTCTAATTTGACTATGAATATTTTCCTTTTCTGTATCTTTCTTCTTACATTTTACCATCTTAAGATTGTTATTCAAACTGTTAGCGTTTGTTAGATAACATGTACCAATTTTAGTTGGAAGGATGCAACTGTCTGTAGTGTTTCATTAAGGTAACTTAATACATCTCAATGATAATTAAAATTTTTAGACACAAAAAATATTTCTCAACTCTGTTTCTGATGCATTAGAACATCATAATTTACAATTATAGATCTTTGAAAGCAGTAACAAGTTAGAGATGGCTCTATAAGTCAGTTCTAGAAACTGCAATCAAACTTACACACAGAGTTATATGCATTAGATAATAAGGCAACTATCTTACAACACAAACCTAAAAAACTGAATGTTTAAGCCTATGAGATGTACAGACAAGGGGTCTTAATCTATCCTTTGCCATTCATTCAGTCCTTATAGAGTCATTAGAACAAAAGGCATTTCATCATGTTCTGTACCTGAAAATAGTTCGGAAATGGATTTAAAAACCTATCATTGGTTCCTTACACCCAAAATAAATAACCACATTAAATGCTGGGTAAGAGTCAAGTTCTCAGAAATTACTGAGTCATTTTCACTAGTTTGTAGTTTAACAAAATAACAAAATTCTGCAATCTTATCCTCAACTAAAAAATCAGGTTGACTTTAATAGGTTGAGGCTTCTTAAACATATGTGTGGAAGTTTGTGGGAGGCAACATGAAGTTATAAGAATAGTAAGACAGAGATAGACACTAAGTTTTACAAAGAAATATTTCTCCCAACCCTCATTCATACTTGCCAATGTAGTTTATGAAGAAAACTGTAGTCAGGTAACAGACCTCTTTTCCCTTGTTATGGGCAAGGCTGGTTCTGTAAACTGAACAATGACACTTTCCCATTCATCATCACAACTCTGAAAATAATTATTTTAAAAAAACACGAATATTTATTGTAGAGTATGGGATTTTAGTGATAAACAGACTAAAAGTCAGCAAGCACTTCTCCCTCCAATAATCACAGAAGCTAAGAATTGATTTAGGCCCTCCAACTTAAAATTTAATTATCACTAGCACATTCATTAGGTGATACCTATTATTTCATAGTGTGCTAACATATCAGTATGATGCAAAATCAAAAACTGTGATGTGATAAAAGTATTTTATCAATTCTTCTTTCTCTCTGAACATATTTGTGATTAACTCTGAGATTGAGTTTCCGTTTTTAAAGGAATACTGTATATCACTTATACTGAATTTTGCTATGAGAAGTACAGCTCCAAATAAAGCCTTTGTAGTTATAATCTTCCCACTTTTGGCAGCAAAAGTTATCCATTCATACCAGAAAGCATTAAAAATGACCAAAAATATTTCAACAGCTTCCTTTGATTATTTGACAATGTCTGAGAAAAGACAACACACTAGGAACTAGTAGGGAAAAGTACCACTGGTATTTATTGGTGGGATGAATGTAGTTTTTAGACTACTTGTATGTAATCCCCACACCTGTGTGTTCCCTTTATGAAGCACAATATTAAATGTACATTTCATTGCTTCAGAGTACCATTCACTATTTTTAATATATTATTATTAATTACTTAACATTTCACCAATGCTTTTCTTTTTCAGTAAATATATTTTTAAACTACAGATGCACTTTTCTGTGAATTGGGAATATAATAGCATAAATGAACAATGCAAAATTGAATGAATACCCACAATTTGTCTATCATGTAAAAACATAACACCCAAGACACACCATATGTTATATCCTGTTAGCTGTTTGTTGAGAGGAAGTCTTTGCATATGTGTTCAAATATATGTGAACTTTAAGTAAAAAAAGTTTGTGAGAATATCTCATATTTTAAATAAACACGAATAAAAGCATGTCGTTGATCTTTTTTTCCTTAAAGCTTCCAAAGTCATGAAGCCCTTGCTAAATTACCAGGGCCATAGGCAACAATTAGAGAAATACTGTTGTGAAGGACAAAAGCCTGAAATCTGAATTAAGACAAGTAATAAAGCAGAGGTAGATCCTTACAAATAAGAAAGCTTTTTAATTAAGAAACATTCAAGAACAGTAAGCCAATCACACCGTAAACAATCCTCCACACTCTCATCTGTAACTGTAAAACAGTCCAAATACCTTATTATGAAATATTATAAAAGAAAATAACAGCCATAATCATATTAAATGGATCTCTTGGGTAATAAAACTTAGATGCACAATGTAATCATAAATAAATGTTTGTTTCCTTCATATTAAATGGCATGGCTGGTATCTGAAAAGTATATTCATGGAGCATTAGTTCAAACAAACAAGCAAAACAAAATACCATAGTAGGTTTTCTTCCCAAAGGCTCATTATACTACAGAAAACTCATGTATGGATATGGCACTTTAAGATACAAATCTTTATGGAAATCTCCCCCTTCTGATATTGATGTGCAGTTATCTAGTAGTATAATTCTTTAATCATACTACAAAATGGGAGGCCCAGGAAAGTCTGAAGGTAGAACAAAATAAAAGATGAAGTTTATATATATACAACATAGGTTCTGTCAAAATCAATAGGTCCTTTTCTTTTCCCTTTGTATCACCTTTTAGTTCATAATTTCTACTGTAGTGTTTATATAATGCTGAAATGGAAATAGTGTCATTTCTACTCATAAAAGACACAGACAATATAAAGGTTCTCTTCCAAAACAACAGATAATTCTGCACCAATTTGGTGTTCCACAGGCTTGTGCCCAGGGTAAATATGGCATGGAAAAAGATACCTTCTCTGCCCTGAGTTTGTTTACTATATGAATGTTACAAATTTTACTTGTAAAAAATGTAGTCAAAAGTACAAGCTATGTTATTTCTGTAGTTATTAAAGTCTGAATGTTTTCTGATATACTTGGAAATATATTTTGAAATCAATACTTAGAAGTACAAGGAATTAAAGCTGGATTAGAATGTTGCCACAATTTACATAACACAAAACAGTTTTACGATTTAACTGTTGCTGAATAACTTCTCATCTAGTAAAGAATGATGAAAGCAAGTGTTTAAGGGCCTTGTTGTCTACACAGTAACCAGAAATTGGTTAATGCCAGAGATAGTATAATCATGCTGCTTTAATGAAACTAATGATAATTAAAGAGTGATTACATTTTCTAGATCAAATACCAATTCCATACTTATTTGGGGTGCATTTTCACACATACAAAACTTTATCTTCCTTAATGGCTTTGACCAATAAGAAAGAGCCTACAGAAGCTTGTGCAGCATCCCATTTCAAGAAGATCTAAGCCCAGTTTATTTAATGTAGCTTAAATCCTATGCTAAAGTCAAGGCCTTGAGTTCATACGCTTTATACTGATAAGTCATAATCATAATAATATTTCAACAGAAGTGTCTATCATTTCAGGTAGGATAAATAATGTTGGCTGAATTAAAACAAATGTTGAAGTGATTATTACTGTGTACATTTCAAAGCAACCATAAGCTTCACAATTAAATCCACAATTTCCACTCTCACAAAGTTTATGTAAGGACTACTATGAAAGGTCATCCATCAGTCTTTCCTCATATACACAGAAAGTGAAATCAAAGATTTGTCCTGTGTTTATAAAGATGTGATTATTTTGAATTTTTATTTACATTAACATGAGCAATTCTTTAACATTTGTCTTAAAATAGCACTTTTAGGTGATGTACAAAAGAATATTATTAAAGACTTCTATCTTTAAAAGGATTTACAATAATCCATGCATGTTCACCTCTCTACAACTTCATTTTTCTCAGGGTACAATACACATACTTTCACTAGGCATACTTAACTGTATGCAAACTTGCATCCGTCATACAGGACTATCTGCAGAAGTGAACCTGTCACATACTAGTGTTACACAAATAGTATCTTGTGACATTTTAAGTAACAAAATCAGAAATGGATTCAAAACATGTTTTTATGTTTTATTTTTGTACCGGGAATCAAACTCAGGATCTTGTCCTTGCCAGGCAGGTGCTGTGCTGTTGAGCTATACCCCCAGCCCTCAAAAACATGTTACAATTAAAATAAACTTAGATAAAACTAAAATGATATATTTCAGAAAAATTTAAGAGAAGTAATTTTAAAAAATGTATGTGAAGAATGTAAATAAAATCATTTTAAGTTTGAAATAGAAAAATAATGTTAATAAATTAAAATATTATTTTGTATTGCTTTAATTTTAAATATGCAGACTACTACATAAGTTTAATAAGTGAATGCTTATCTATTGACTCTAAACTCCTCCAAACTGTTTTATAATAAAATATTAAATCCACTGACATACAATCACAGCTACCTTATTTTGAGGCATATATAGAATTTGATGGATGTATGATTAAATGAGTGAACAAATTAAGCTCACTTCACCCACTGGAAGCCAAACCTAGTGTTACATTATCCAACATTCTTATGTAAAAAGTTTTACTAAGTGTCTTCATTACACCTCTCATCACTGAGACAAATTATCCAGTACCCACAAAGGAGGAAAGAAAGGTTTATTTCAGTTCACATTTGGTAGAGGTTTTAGTCTATAGCAGGGTGCCACTAAGGCAGGGCAGTATGACACAAGGACAAGTACAGAGGAGAACTACTCCACAGCAAGGCAGACAGAAAGCAGCAAGCAGCAACAATCTTCCTTTCTCTTTTAACCTATCCAGGCTACAAGCTTCTTGGGTGGTGCTACCCACATTCAGGACAGGGCTTCCCATTCGCCACACCAAGAACCAAGTTAAACCAATTAGTAGATTGACCCATTACTACACACTCAATCACAGTATTATACCCTTAACCCACATTCACACATCCTATTTCTAGTCAATTCCAAAAAAACCTACCTATGGCCACATGAGGCTTTGGAGGGAACATCTATGTACAAGCTATAACACAAAGTAATTTCCTTGAGGATGTCCATTTCTCATTATTGGTCTTCTGCATTTCATATAATTTGACTTTTATTTGACTCCCTATAATACCTGCCACATATAGAGACACACATATCATTTCACAAGTATAGGCTAATAGGTATGTAAATTTAGGGAGTGTTTCAACAAAAATGTTTTATTTATGGATTCCAGATCTGATTAAAGGCTATGATCAATATATCAACCGATATGCACATATGACTAGAATGGCACTATGCAGTTTTACCTACACAAAATAACAGTAATAAGAAAATAATAATTTGAAAGCTACTATAAGCTCAAATTTTAAAAAATTCTAAATCATAGTAGGGTAAGATTATAGAACATTATATTTTAAATGATGAGCTACTATTTTCAAACATGTGTCTTAATTTTAGGTATAAACCTTCTGTTATTAAAAAATTCTATACTGGTGATATCTAAAGTATTATTTGATTGAAATTCTGTAACAATAAAGTTTCCTACTTAAGGTTATTTTGCACAAATTTCTTCTGGATATGTCATTCAATAATTCATTCAGCTTTCAGATAATAGGTTAAGAAGTATTAAGAGTATATTATATTCTGGATAGTATATAAAGATAACAATAAAACAGAAATGATCCATTTTCATATAACTAATGCCTAATGAGAGCCAGACAATAATTGTCACAGATATTATTACACAACTATTAATTGAGAGAACTTCACAGAAGGAAAATGAAATTCTATGATAGCATTTGAAGAAAATTTTTCATATGCATAGGAAGATTCCATTGAGGAAGTGATGAATTTAGGCAGAAAATTAAAGCCAGCAAACTAAAGCTAGTAGGGACCAGGACTAAGATTAAAACATTTTTTAAATGAACATGTCGGCTAAACAGAGTTGCTTAATAATTATTGGAATAGATTTTAATGATGCTAAAGTAATACCTTAAAGATAATTTGTTCTCCTAAAGGTTAGAAATTATTCTAACAAGGCTTGTCAAAATATCAATGTGCTTTTTTCACAAACTCCTTTTTTCACAGAACAAATTTCAGCAAATTCTTTTTCCAAATATCACAAAGCTAGAATTAGTGGCATCTTAACTGATGAGGTTTAACCAACATTCAATAAGACTAAAGCTTCCTAAAGCTGAAAGTGCCTAGACCACAGATGTTTCTTGTGTAGCTCAAGATATATGTAATTGAAGAACTCAATTAGAATCATGTTGAACTAATAAATGGAAATCTAACATCTTTCATTTTACATATTTTAAGTAAAAGACAAATTTGCTATTTAGGAAAGATTCTCATCAAATTTTCTTTCTTCTCACTTAAAGATTTAATTGAAAAATTTGTGAATTTAAATTACTGAATTTCATTATAATTTTGAAGTATAATTAATTTGTATTGTAAACTATAAATTCTTTTATGAAAAACTTACAAAAAAAGAAAAGAAAGAAAAAAAGAAAGGAAAGAAAGAAAGAAAGAAAGAAAGACATTAATTCAGAGACCAAATTATTCAGAATCTCACTACTGTAAATATTTTGTCATGTAAATTGCTTTAGTTACTATTAAGAACTTTAACCTTTTAATTTTAATTTCTAAAATCTTTGTAGTCAATCTCTTGAGTAACTCAATTTTCTTATCATACAATAAAATTCATAGTAAAGAGCAATCAGAATGCTGAAAATTCTGCCCATGATTCGCTCATGGGAGTTAATCACTTTAGCTCCTTTTTTAAGAACAGTGATTGTTAATACATAAAAATAAATAAAAAACAAAGCCGATATTGCTTTCATGTGAAATTCAAACAAAAACACTAAATTATCTGATATAGTCTTTAAGAAGATTTAGCACACTGTAGACAGTATGCCTTCTATCTTCTAATAGTTTTCTTTTCCTACATCATTGGAACCATTTCTTGTATACTCTTCTTTGTTTTTCTTTCACTTTTGCACCTTAAAAATAGTTGAACTGGTTTTAAATATCATTCTATATCTCTTTAAAAGTATCCTCCATTCAAATCATTTAGAATGGAAAAGTGTTCACAGTAAGAGGTAAACAGGAATGGAAGCCAAAGTTGTCTCTTATCTTTCTCAGTGTGAGCTCATTTCTGTGAAATAGTAATCAAGAGTATTTGCCAAATAATTCAATCATTTCTTTTTTTTTTAGGGAAAATATATGGTCAAATTTGTATGAATTAGCTTTGCCTTCAGTAACTTAAATTCACTGATGTGATTCCACATATTTCATCATAACTTTAATTGTAGTAATCATGATATAATTCAAAAATTTCCATATTTACAGTTTTTTTCTGCTTACATTAGCTCAATACCCAGTGAATCAAACTATTACACTTAAATTTTGATTCAAATTTCTAAGACATAAAATATAATATTAATACCAAAAAAAAGAGAAAAAAGACTATAACATAAGGTATCAGTATTGAGATATGTTAAAATGTTTTATTTTGGTTAATTCACGGTCAGTGTGTCACCATACTAAGAAAAAATCTTTTTCCTGTAAACTAACAATGATTACAATTTTAATTAAATTGGGGTTTCATATTACATTTCTTTAATTAGTTCTTCAATATGTAGGCAAAACCATAACCCATTGTTTCCCATTAGTCAATATGTGCTTTGTAAAATTAAATATTCAGAATTTTCACATGTCAGACATTGAAATATACAATTTTTTCACATATCCAAGACAGAAAGCTTATGAGTCAACTTGTGAAGAAACAAACTATAAAGCTGTGAAGAAAATATTCTTAATATGATAAAAATATCAAATGATCTGTTCATACTGAGCAATATAAGGCACCGCTTCAACTCAACATAAGTTGTTCTTTTTCATTTGTCGTTCAAAGGAAGAGTGGAAATATCCCATAGTCATTTAGTATAATTATTCCTTAAACTATGTTAATTTTAAGTTTAATATAAAAATCACAGCAAATTTGTGAGCTTGATCTTTTCAAACAACTTTCTGGCATCACAAATGAAGAATTTAGTATCAACAAGATTACATGAATTACCTCAGATTTCTGCAATTATTCCATAGCAGAATTAGGACACAAATCCAAATTTTTTCCCAGTCACATGTCCTGTTAGACCACTATAACAATCTAGTGTTAGTCTCTTTCAGCCAAATTTACACATGAAATGAAAATTAACAATGCACAATTAATTACTAACAAAAAAGGAGTGATACTTAAGGTTATATTATCATATTAGCAAAAATTATTTGGAGAATTCAAAACTGTTGGTTTGATACTCTTAATTAACAAAGATCCTAAAACAAACAAAAAACTAAAAATGTCTCCCATTACTTCCCAAAGGAATTAGTATTAATATTCCTACAAGTATTCCAAAATATAACACTCTCATACTCATTTTTCTTAGCACTTATTACTTTTCATAATCAGTATTACTCTATAGGCACTCAAGAGACCAGAGCAATGAGTACCCTCTAGAGTCCATTTTTTTTAACTTCCTTATCAATAAATTATTATAAGCACAAAGTAATTTTTAAATCACCACAAACTTTTGCTGCCTTCTTGCAATCGTCCTCTCTCTCTGCATCTCTCTACCTTTCTCCCCACTGCCAACAGGAAGCAAGGAACTAAGGTTACCTACCAAAAACTAGGAGTAACCATCTTGCAAGTATTTTCTCTGGTCAATTTCTTTACTGTTACTTGTAAAAGATTCTGATCTAGAATTGTGTAGTCAAGTAGCTCCTGAATTCCTGACCCACAGAAATAATGAGAATAACTGTTGGTGGTTTTAGGCTAATGAGGGTAGATTAATTCTTTATATGATAAAAGATAGGAAGAACTCACTATGAGAAATGAGGTAAATTATCTAGTTATCTTAATTTGTTTTTTCTCTTAATATCATGGAGAAACTAATATCCAACTTATACTACTGTTATAAAAAAGGATATAGGAAACAACTAAAAGAGTGAAGAAAAAAACCTATAGAATGGAAAACAAATTTTCCAGCTATTCCTTGAACAGAAGACTAACATCTAGAATACATAAAGAATTAAAAAAAAAATTAGACTTTCCAAAACATAAAAGACCCAATCAAAAAATGGGCAACTGAAATGAATAGACACTACTCAGAAGAAGTACAAATGGTCGATAAATATATTTTTAAAAATTCACTATCTCTGGTCATTGGAGAAATGTAATTCAAAACCACACCAAGATTCCATGTTACTTCAGAAAGAATGGCAATCATTAAAAAATCGAATAAAAATGTGAGTGAGATGGAATTTCTGGGTCATGAAGGTGTGACCTTGGGTACTATATCTGTTCCCTAACACCCTCTTCTCTGACTCTCTTCCTCTGTGCTTTGCTGCCCAGCAGTCATGAAGTGAGAAACTTCCCCCAAACGAGCATATTTAAAATAGACAGACTTACAAAATAATGAGATTTATATCTGAGTATGTATGGGGGAGATATATAAAAGTTCTTACAGTAAAATTATAAAAATATTAGTAGACATATGTGGTAGATTATGGTCAACTAGTAACACCTAGCTGAACTGAATCAGTGTAGTGTATATATATAGAAGGCCCACCCAAGAATTGTTGCCAACAGCATCAAAAGAGAACTGGAGGGCAAGATGGTGTGCTGCTGATAGTCCTGGAAAAGCTTGTCATGCTGGCTTTCCTAGTATGAACTCGGCTGTTCTCATCATTGGAGGAGCTCAGGTCCTTGCTGTTGCTACGCATGGCTGCATTTCTCTTCAGGGGAACACTGGTCCTTACCTTGAGTGTTGCTTCCTGGCTCCAATGCAGATTCCTCAGCCTGCTGGCACAGATCCTTCATCCCACTGGAACAGACTTTCTAGCTTCCACCACTGACCTTTGGGCCTTCCCAGTGCAGATCCTTGATAAATACTTGCATGACACACTGTGGGCTCTAGGCCTCCAGTTGGACTCCCAGAGGACATTGCCAGGATCTTCAGCTGTACTCATGCAGGGCATTACCATGGGATTCAGGCCCTCTGAATTCTTCGGGTCTCTAGTGTATGCATAGATCTCCAGTACTCTTGCATTTGACTCTCTAGGTGAATAAAATGATCCTATAAATTATGTGTCCTGGATGGAACTGTTCCCTTGTAAACCCTGACTACAACAGTATATAAGGAGGTATTTAAAAACAAATAGAAATATTAAATTCAAATATTATGTTGTATCACTTTTCACAAAGCTTCAACGTATTTCCATTTAAAATATTAAGTACTGATGACAAGGCAGAAATGTTACACAAACCTGTGAGATATTGGTCCAGGATTTGAGACATTATCTGCTAATTAAATAATATAATGTTATCTGTGCACCACCCATGAACTGGCAATGTTTTTATCCTAAAGAAATAATAATACAAATATTCAAAGAATCATGTAATGTACAATGATGCACATAAATTCTTAAAGACAACACTTTTGTATTGCTGAGCTTTTAAAATTAATTGAGAGAATGATGTGTATATGGTGCCACTTTTTAAAGTATAGTGATAGTTGGCTGACTGTGTCAGCCTGAGTAAAGTAATGCCTACACAAACTGGTTCAGCATAGTTTTGAGTGTGGAAGACTTACTCGATGGAGGATTATCGTAAGAATACTGTAAAAGGTAAATGAAGAAGGAAGGATTGCTTCTGTTTTCTTTGGAGGAATACAATCTTTGCTTTCACCTTGGACATCATCTCCTGAATTTCAGCAGACTCTTCAGCCTCCACCACTGGACCTTCAGCCTTCTATCATAGGATTCTCAGCCTTCCATTGCAGACCTTTCACCTCCTAATGTGGAAACTACACGGAACTGCAGTCCTTCAACTGGATCCTTTGGATCTCCAGCACACAGACAGCCCTTTTGCACTCTTCCACATTCAACTCTGTAGGCAACCATTGTAAGCCAACCTTGTAAATTCTTACATATTTGTGTATCTTCAATATTTATTTCTCTAGTATTCACTGACTGATACAGCATCTTCCTTTTTAAAATTGTAAAAGGATATTTAGAACTATAATGCTTAAATATGGATATGATGAGTCTTAGGGGCATCCTCAGTTTATAAATAGATAATAATAAATCATGAAGTTAGTTATTTCATTGCCAAAATGTAACCTTCCCAATGTATCAGATTTACATCAGTAGTTACTACTATTTCAGTACTTCTATAGTGGATTTTGGGGCTTAATAGGAGAAGAGAAGGAAAAAAAGCAAAAAAAGAATGCATTCTTTTCCTGAAATAAATTATCTTTGCCTGAATACAGAAGTATCTACATAACAATGACAGACAATGGTACTCAATTTCATCCTGAAGATTCATTCATTTTGTTGAAGCATTCTTCTGAGCTTATCTATTTCAGAATATGTGTCTATATAAATTCTCTTTTGAGATTAAAAATAATCTGCATGCTCAAATTAGTTAAATGTAAGTAATAAATTATTATTGTCAGAGAATTAAACATCATTTTACTAATCTGTCTTCAACACCTTTCATGGATAAGATGTTACTGCCATTGATTTTTACAAGAATAACTATCTCTTTTTAAGAGAACAATGAAATGGCACCATCCCAGGGACCACAGGGCCTGTAACATTGTCCCCAAGACAGTGGGGCCTGGGAGAAGAGTGTGAGCCCATGCTCTTCATGTCCTCCACTGTCCCCAGGACAGTAGTGTTTTCAAGAAGAGTTCAATGACACAAAACTTCAGTAGACCAGAACCCCAGGACCCAGGAGCCAGGCTCCTGCACACAGGCACACACATGTCTTTAAAAGGATAAGTAATCAGTTAGACCAATGTCTTTGTTACATTTTTCACATTGTTGAGAAAAACATCTGACACCCAAAATTAGGGAAGAAAAAGTTTATTTAGCTTACAGTTTTTGGAGGTTTCAAACCATACTCTGCTGGCTCCAGGCAGGGTGGCGTGGCTGAGGGGCAGCTGTTCATGGTGGCCACAAGCAACAAGACCAAAAAGGGCAAAAAGGGGAAAGGCATGCCTCCTTCCCTCTCTTATATTGTATGACAGCTACCTGCCCCTGGGTGGGTGCAGCACTCACTCTGCCAATCCCAGCCCCAGACAACAAACCAATCACAAATGCTATATTTAGCCATCTCCATGACTGCATGAGGCTTTGGGAGGACAGTTAAACAAACCACAACAGACCAACAATGTGACTATGTCTGAAGCTGCAGCAAGGAGCCATCAGTTGGACTCTAGAGAACTCCACTAACAAGACTAGTCCCAGCCTCCTATCCATGGGGCCAAGATCAGCTCCATACCCAGAGTATTTCTGGGATCTAACATGAACATTATCACAAAACTGCAAACACCAGAGGTATTTTAAGACTTTTATTCTCCCTTGTTTGTCTGATTCGCTATCACTTTCCTGTCTGTTTGGATGTCTGTCCAACCAGATGTCTATTCCTTTCCTGTCTGATTGGCTATCCCTTTCCTGTCTGGTTGGATGTGTTTTGTTTGTATCCTGTGGTTATTTTTATATTTGGGGTTTTTTTGTCTCTCTCTCTCCTCTCTCCTCTCTTTCTCTGACCTTTTTCTTTTTTCACTTCTTTTTCATTCTTTCTTCCTTTTTTTCACTGTTACTGTTTCTCACCTTTTTTTCTTTTCTAATGATCTTCTTTCTCTCTTTCCTCAACTACTTCTTGAATTTAAATTTTCAAGTGAGTAATCATTGTCTCTGCCTTTTCTGATTATTTCTGCACATTCTTTTCCACTCTCTTCCTCCTATGTCCTCCAGTTTCCAAAAACTCAGGTGATCATCCTTTGACTTGCAGCCTTGATTCTACTGCATCTGACTTTACTCATCATTTTAGCCTGTCCTTTATCCATTTTAAACCCCCTTCCTCCTACAAAAGGATAAAAACACTCCACTAAGGGGGAAAAAACTGCATGCCACAAGCATATGCTATATGTTTGATTTTGTTTCATAACTTTAGAGTCTCCTCCTGTGGACAGAGATACCAGGTCAATATGATAGTTTGTCAGTAGTTGAGCTGTACTTGAAACTATTGCTATTACTAACTGTACTACTTTATCCAGGATGTCATGCATGTTAAAATCAATTTTTCTCCTCCGTATGATAATGCTGTGATTGCATGGGGTCATAATCATCACCACACCCCAGTATGAAAGGATTGGAAGCTGGGAAAAATAGTAATTTTCCATCTTTTACAAATTGGAAAGGGAGGTTCTTGAGATAGCTACAAAGAACCACCTGTACCTAGAGGACATTCCTAAAGAACAGACATCTTGTAGGGAAGCCACAATACTCATCATAAAGGTATCTATCATGAGAAATTGGCAAGAATCAACATAGAAAACAATATAAAATACAAAAGATAACATAGAATGTGACAAGATGCAGAACTAAAATGCAACCCTAGACCCCCCCAGCCCACTGAGGAAAAGCCTGGGACTCAATGCGACAAATGAAATTCAAAGTAAAACACAGGAATGTTCTGAAATGATAGCAACAGAATTGAAAAAACAACTGGAAAAGCCTTCATGGAAAAAAATCCCTCAGTAATAAAAAGAAATGATGCTTAAAATCAAAGATATTAGAGAAGACACAGATAAAAGAATAGATGAGCATAGAAAAATGATGGAAAAAAAATGTCCAATGTAAGAAACAAATGGAATTCATGAAACACATCCAAACAGAAATCCAAAAGATTAAAACTTCCACAAAAAGCATATGCAACAGATTAAACAAAGGAAAGAATTTCAGATTTTGAAGGCAGAATTGTACCTTGTGATCATGAAAAGAAAGCTATCTTAAAAATAGCAAGAAACCATAAAAATCAACCAAACAGCTACAACATGAAGCAAAGAAGAATAATGCAGGGTTCATTAGGGTCAACAAAAAAGCTGGAGACAGTGCAAATGCCATTAAAAAAAAAAAACAACTTCACATGAATTATGGCAGAAAACTTCCCAAACATGGATAAAGAATTTGACATTCAAATAAATGAAGCATATGCAACTCCAAAGAGCCATAACTAAAATAAAACTACACCAAGACATATAATAATCAAGACTCTAGAAATTCAGCACAAGAACAGAATATTAAATGCTGTTAGAGAAAAGAAACATCAGCTATAAAGAAAGTTAATCAGAATCATGGCAGACTTCTTGACACAAAACTTCAAATCAAGAAGAGCTTGGAGTGAAGCATTTGAAGTCCTGAAAGAAAACAACTCCCAATCCAGATTGATGTATCCTGCAAAACTATCTTTCAAAATTGAAGGAGAAATAAGATGCCTCTGTGACAAAGAACAACTGAAAAAATTTATGACCACCAAAGCAATCCCACAAAGAATACAGAAAAATATTCTAGACAGTGATAAAAATCATGACAATTCCAAGAACAACTGAAAAGAAACCACCAGGCAGGGTAGGAATTAAAAGCAGGGGAAAATCAGGGAACCAACAGCAGGAAAATAGCATGAAAAATTAAGCCATTACATATCAGTTATTGCCATAAATGCAAATGTCTTCAATTCACCAATCAAAAGAAACAGACTGGCAGAATGGATCAAGAAACAAGACCCAACAATATGCTGTATACAAGAAACACATTCAACTCAAAAAGAAATTCATAGACTGAAAGTCAAAGGATGGAAAACAATATTCCATAAAACAGGAACCCAGAAAAAAATCAGGGGTAGTTATTCTGTTTGCAGACAATGTGAAATTCAAACCAAGAATGATCAAAAGAGATAAAGAAGGTCACTACATACTTGTTAGGGGAAAACCTCAATAAGAAGAGATAACAATCATAAATACAAATGCACCAAAAACAGGAGCATCAAACTATATAAGACACTTATTAATAGACATGAGAAATCAAATAAGCAATAACGCAATTGTAATGGGAGACTGCAATACTCCATTGTCACAATGAGATAGATCAACTAGACTAAAAATCAGCATGGAAATATCAGAACTGTACCGAACCTGTAAACAAATGAACTTAATAGATGTTTTCAAAGTGTTCCACCCAACATCATCAGAATACACATTCTTCTTAGCTGTACATAGGATGCTCTCTAAAATAGACCATATATTATCCCACAGAACATGTTTAAGTAAATGCAAAGTAACTGAAATTATCCCATGCATATTATCTTATCATACTGTGGTGAAATGGGAAATCAATGGAAAAAGGAACCACTAATACTCCATAAAAACATGGACATTGAATAACACCCTCCGAAACAACCAATGTGTTAAAGATAAAATGAAGGAAAAAATTAAACAATATCTACAACTAAATGAGGATGCAGATACAAAATTCTAAACTTATGGGATGCAATGAAAGCAGTCCTGAGGGAAATTTATTTTAGTGAATTTTCACATCAGGAAAATGAGTAGTAATAAACAACGTAATGTTACACCTCAAATTTCTAAAAAAAAAAGAACAAGATGAACTCAAAGCCCATACAAGGGAGGAAATTATAAAAATATGAGGAGAAATTAACTCAGTGGAGACCAAGAAAACAATACAGAGTTAATGAATTGAAGAGTCAATTCTTTGAAAGAATAAATACAATTGATAAAACTTTAGCCAACCTTATCCAAAAAAAGGGGGGAAAAAAAACTCAAATTCATGCACTGAGGAATGAAAAGGGTGAAATCACTACAGATGTTGTGAAAATTCAGAAGATTATCAATACCTACTTTGAAAATTCTTACTTTCTTAGGATGGAAAACACAGAAGAAATATAGATTCCTACATATTTATGAGCTCTCCAAGCTGAATCAAGAAGATAGAAAATTCCGAATAGCATTCCAACAAAGCCAGAGACTGCTCTCCAGTAACCAGCTCAGAGGGAAGGCAGAGGCAGGCTCTGCTCAGAGCGCATTCCAATGGACAAAGGGAAACACTGCTTACTGGTAAGGAGCTCAGAGGGAAGGCAGAGGCAGGCCCTGCTCAGAGTGTATTCCAACAAAGGGAGAGGCTGCTCTCTGGTGACAGGCTCAGAGGGAAGGCAGAGGCAGGCTTTGCTCAGAGCGCATTCCAACGGACAAAGGGAGATGCCCACTGGCAGGTAAGGAGCTCAGAGGGAAGGCAGAGGCAGGACCTACCCTGCATGCATTCCAGCAGCCCCTGGATGCTACCACGAACAGAAGCAGGCCCTGCACCAGAGCACCCAATAGCCACCATTGGATACCTCTAGCCAGCACTGGCCAGGAAAACCAGTCACGCTCCAGGGAAAGTGTTACCAATGTGGGAGGTTCCCAAAACCCCACTACCAGCTTGTTTGGAAGAATCCAGGAAAATGTCAGGACAAAGAAACAAAAGGCAGTCCCTAGACTCCAACCCAAGCAGAGCAAGTGCAGGAGATGAAAATGTGGAAGAGATCAAGAGTTGCACACCAGAAGTTTCTGTAGTGATGGCAACTGAAGTAAAGAGACAACTCGATGAGGCTATAAAAGAAACTAGAATAGAAATACTATCTCAGGTAAAAGAAGAAATGAAAAACATAATGAAAGAATTGCTGTGTTTCTTCAAAGAAGACATACACAAAAAAATAGAGGAGCAAAGGAAAATGAGGGAAACCATGAATGAACAATATAAGAGAGATTTTGAATGCATGAAACAGATTCAAAGAGATATCCAGGAAATTAAAATCTCCATTGAAAGCGGGCAAAAGCTCTTGAAAGAAACTGAAAATAGACTTTCAGACCTTGAAGACAGGTGTGCAGCTTGTGATTGGGAAAGGAAAGGCCTCTTAAAAATAATAAGGAACCAGGAAATAACAATTCAAAGACTGCAAGATGATGCACAGCGAAATAATTTACAAGTGATAGGTATCAACGAAGAAGCAGGGGTCAACACAAAAGACACAAAAATTCTATTTACAGAAGTACTAGTGAAAAACTTCCCAAACATGGGAGAAAAACGTGCTATTCGGATAAATGAGGCATAGAGAGCTCCAGCTAGCCATAACCAAAGTAAATCTACCCCCAGATATTTAATAATCAAGATCCCAGAAATTCAACACAAGAACAGATTAAAAGCTGTTCAAAAAAAGAAACAGATCACCTACAAAGGAAAACCCATCAGAATCACAACACACTTCTCAACACAAACCATCAAGTCAAGAAGAGCTTGGAGTGAAATATTTCAAGTCGTGAAAGAAAACAACTTCCAACCCAGATTGATGTACCCTGCAAAACTATCTTTCAAAATTAATGGAGAAACAAGATATTTCCATGACAAAGAACAACTGAAGGAGTT
>RJWT010000489.1:0-29080 GCA_004365215.1 Cuniculus paca
TCCTTCATTCTGCTGGCATAGACTTCCTAGCTTCCACTGCTGGCCTATGGGCCTTTCCAGTATAGACTTTGGTGTTGTGGACAGATTTCCTGCACTTTCTTATGTCTAACAACTGGGTAACCATTTATAAATAATATTATAAATTCTGTGTCCTGATTGTGGTCTTTCTCCCCGTGACCCCTGACTATAACAGGTATTATGAGGCATCCTACGATGCATCCTCTTGTTTTTGCCCAGGCTTTTGCTATGCTGAATACTTCCTAGTTTCATATGAATTTTAGAGTTTGCTAGTTGTGTTAGGAGTGCTGTTGTATTTTTATCGGAATTTAATTCAATTTATTTATCAGTTTTGGAAATATATTCATTTTGACAATGCCGATTGTGCTTATCCAGGAACAGGGGATATCTTTCTATTTTCTGATTTCATTTTCAATTTCTTTTTCACAGTACTGTAGTTTTCATTGTGAGGTCTTTCTCTTCCTTGGTTATGTTAATTCATATGTAGTTAATTTTACTTGATGTTATTGTGAGTGATATTTTTTTCCTAAATTCTTTCTCACTGAGTTCATTATTGGTATACTCAAATGCTATTGACTTTTGTGTGTTGATTTTCTCTCCTGCTACACTGCTGAAAATTAACATTAATTCTAAAACTTTTTGGTGAAATTCTTTAGGTCTTCTGTGTACAGTATCATGTTACCTTCAAATAAGTGTGTTTTCCTGTACATATCCGTTTTATTTCTTTCTTTTGTCTGATTGCTCTGGTTAATATTTCAAGAACTGTGTCAAGTAGAAGTGATAGTAATAGGCAATCTTGTCTTGTTATTGACTGTAGATGGAAAGCTTTAAATTTTCCTCATTTTTTTATTTTATGGAAAAAAGGTAAAACAAAATTTCATAACAAAATAATAAGAGAATAACAATAGTTAATATATTGTACATTTTTATCTTTAAAGTAGTTATTCAAGGTACGAGATATGGGCATTAAAATTTTCTACTATCAATATTAGCACAAACCTTCCTTTTTAATAAACTAAGAGACACTAATAGTATAACTGCCTTGCTTTATTTTCTCTTTTTCCCTTCTGTCCTTTACCCTTTCCACCATCATAGTTCCTTTGTCCTTTTGAACAGTTCCTTCCCATTTCACAATATTTATTGTGCACCTTAGACCTTATTTGCTCGTTTAGTTTTTCACACCAGGGAGACAATATGATGTTCACACATGTGATTCTGATTTAATGCACTTATGAGTATGGCCTCAGTTGCATCCATTTACCTGTAAACGTCACAAGTTTATCCTTCTTTATACCTGAGTAGCATCGCATTGTTTAAAAATGCCACATTTTTTATTCATTCCTTGCTTGATGGGCATTTGGGTTGTTTCCAAGATTTAGCTATTACAAATTTTGCTGCTACTAACATGGGTGCACATATATCACTGTGGTATTAATGTTTTTAATTCTTCTAAAACACTCAGAAGGGGAAGAGCTGGGTCAAATGGGACCTCTAATCCTAGCTTTTTGAGGAATCTCCATACTGATTACCACAGTGGCTGCACCAGTTTGCACTCCCACCAACAGTGGAGAAGGGTTTCTTTTATCCCACAGCTCTTGCAGCATTTGTTATTGGTTGATTTCTTGATGATAGCCATTCTTTCTGGAGTGAGATGGAGTTTCAGTACTGTTTTAATTTGCATTTCTCAAATGACCTATGATATTGAACATTTTTCATATATTTGTTTTCTATTTGTGAGGTATTTCAAACTCACTCTGAAAGAAAACAATCTCCAACCTAGATTGATGTCCTGTGCAGAACTAGCCTTCAAAATTGATGGAGAAGTAAGACGCTTCCATAACAAAGAACACCTGATGAAATTTATGACCATCAAACGAGCTCTTTAGAATGCTCTGAAAGATATATGGAAAGAGAAAATGAAAATCACAATCACAAAAACAACAATAGAAAGAAACCACCAGGTACGGCAATCAGTTAAACAGAGGGGAAAGACAAGGAACCAGCAACAAGAAAATAATATAAGAAAGATGGGCCAATACATATCTGTTATAACCATCAATGTAAATGGTTTCAATTCATCAATCAAAAGAAACAGACTGGCAGAATGGATCAAGAAGCAAGATCCAACAATGTGCTGCATTCTTGAAAAAAAGAAACTTACAGACTGAAAGTCAAAGGATGGGAAACTGTACTCCATGCCACAGAAACTCAGAAAAAAGCAGAGGTAGTTAGTCTATTTGTAGACAATGCAAACTTCAAGTCGGGATCGTTTGAAAGAGACAAAGGTTACTACATCTTTAAGAGACTACTCCAAGAAGTGATAGCAATCATAAATATATATGCACCAAACACTGGTGCATCCAACTACACAAAACAAATATTAAAAAACATGAAAAATCAAATGAGCACTAAGACGATTACAGAACCTTAATACCCCACTTCCACAATTAGATGAATCAATAAGACAAAAAAATCAACCAAGAAATATCAGAATTAAAAAGAACCTATGAGTAAATAGAATTAGTAGATGTCTACAGTGTTCCACCCCACAACATCAGAATACACATTCTTCTCAGCTGCACATGGGACATTCTCCAAAATAGACCACATATTAGCCCATATAAAATGCTTAAGTAAATGCAGAGGAGTTGAAATCATTTCATGCATGTTATTTGACCATAGTGCAATTAAATTGGAAATCAATGGCAAAAGAAATCATAAAAACTACATAAACACATAAAAAATAAGCAACACCCTCCTAAACAACCAGTGGGTCACAGTAGAAATTAAAGAAGAAATTAAACAGTATTTACAATTAAATGAAAATGTTGATACAACATATTGAAACTTATGGGACATAATGAAAGCAGTCCTATGAGGGAAATTGATAATGATGAATTCTCACATCAGGAAAACAGAACAAACTCAAGTAAACAACTTAGCTTTGAACCTTAAACTCCTAGAAAAGGAAGATCAAACTCAAAGCTCGCACGAGAGGAAATTATAAAAATAAGAGCAGAAATTAACACAATTGAGACTAAAAAAACAACACAATCACATTTAAGATGATGCTGCCAATTGGTTTTTCATAAATGGCTTGTATCAGATTCAGGTAAAGTCTTTATGTGTCTACATTTGTCAAGCTTTTTATTATGATATGTTGAATTTTATCAAAAGCCTTTTATGCATCTAATGATACATATGGTTTTATCCTTGCTTCTTTTTATGTGGTATATTACATGTATTGATATGTGTATGTTAAGCCATCCTTGCAACCCTGATATGAAACCTACCTGATGATAATGTGTAATCCCCTTGGTGATGTGTTGCATTCTATTTGCCAATATCTTATATGGGACTTCTGCATCTATTTACGTTCATTAAGGGAATTGACATGTGGTTTCTTTTTTGGTTGGGTCTTTGTTTTGGGGATCAGAGTGATATTGGCTTCTGAGTTCAGAAGCAGTCTTTATTTTTCAGTTTTTTTTTTGAAGAGTTTGAGGAGTATTGCCAATATAGTGTCCTTAAAAATTTTGTAGATTTCAGCAGTGAATTCATCAGGTCCTTTATCTTTTAGTAGGTGGTAGAATTCTTTTTTCTTTTTTTACTTTGATTCAATTTGATTGCTTGTTATTTGATTTTTCAATGTTTTTATGTCATCTTGGTTTAGTTTGGGTAATTTTTATGAGCCTACAAATCTGTCCATTCCTTCAAAATTTTGCAGTTTATCAGAATGCAAATTTTTGTAGTAGCTACTATTTTCATTTATTTCTATTTTGAAAGTTTTATAAGTGGTTGTCGTTTTGAGTAGATTTGAATTCATAAATGAACACACAAAAGATACAAGGAGACGATAATGAAGATTGATAGATTATATATACTGTCATTCTCACATATAAAATTTTTGTATACTTATTTCACTTGAGTATAAGAAAATATTACTCATTCAAAATCCTTTATAGAGATAACTGTATGACTACTTAATATTGAGTTATATGTATTCTCTATTTATTATTTGTTTTAATTTCTTTTTTGCTGTCAGTCAAACTTACATGATCATATAGAAGAAAAAAATTCTTCCTTATATGAAATACTATTTCATCAGTTTCATAAAAGAGAAATCATGGTGTCAAAGAGTGAATTTTTTTTAATTTTTTTGGTATGATTGTTTAAACCCTTGAGAAAAAGCTGGATTAAAGAAAGGCCTGTAGATTCATCAAGAGACGAATAGTTAAAGACAATGTATTTAAACACAGTAGAGTACTACTTATTTATAAAGAAAAACAAACTCTGAGTCATTTGTAGGAAAATGAATGCACCTTGAGACCATAATGTTAAGTGAAATAAATCAGACACATGGCTCACTATCACGTGGTTTATCATATATGAGAAACCCAAATTATAAATAAAGAACAAAAATAAAAGTTAAATAATAAGTAGCGAGATGGATCTTTCTCAAATGGCAAGAGGATTAAGAGATAAAGGGAGAAAAAAGGGAGGAAAGGGAAAGAGTTTGAAAAAGAAGCTAAGATAAGTTATATGAATGTATTAACTCCTCACAAGAAATGTAAACATTTATGAACTGCAAATATATACTAATTAAAAAAATAAAATGTACATGGTGATATATGAGCATTCTGCTTGTATCTAATTTTAATGTTTACATTGACTTACACTGAAATAATGGACATTTTGTATAGCAAGAATGATGCTATAACTTGTTGAGTTTTCTCTTCATTTGTTAGCATTTTTCCTGGGACCTAACATTGCAGGTCTAGAAAATTCAATTTAAAGTGTAGAGCATAATTGGGAATAAATTAGCCATTCATCACTCATAAAATATTGACTAAATACATACCATAAGCTAAAAGTTTATGTAAAGGAGATAGAGAAATGAATGAGAAAGAGAAAGCCCAATGAGGACTAATAAGAGTACATAGAAGACTTAGGATTTAAGCAGAATCAAATATGACAAACAAGAATCTGTCTAAAAATTTTAAAGAAAGATCATTGTAGGTGGTATAAACAATGAGTATTTTTTTTTTCAGTTAAGGAGCTACTGTTTCATAGGAAGCAAAAGAGGGGCAATGTAACTGAAATCTATCCTTTTCTTTAATTATGAGTATAGGCAAAATAAAAAAACATTTGAGTGTCTGTTATTTTAAAAAGTCTTTCATGCTTTCAGTTCAAATTGTAATTTTTGCAGCTATACTAAAACATTCTTGCTAACCATTACTTCAGAAGTGTAGTAGCTGGGTGTGGTGGCATATGTTTGTAATCCCAGCAATTGGGAGGGTGAGACAGAATTGCTGCAGAGTCTGAGGCCAGCCTGGGCTACATAGTGAGTTCAAGGCCAACCCACATGACAAAGCAAGATACTGTCTCAAAAAAAAACAAAATGCAAAACAAAACAAAATGAATCCCCAAAAGTGTAGTAGCTGCTGATTGTTGCTAAGTGTTATTGTTTTCTGTTTTAACATATCTTTAAAAAATGTTTAAAAATATTTTGATGACTATCAGTATAATTTTTTTTTTATCTTATGCTCTTATAACATTACTGGGGAAGGTGTCCACAGCTTCATCAGAAGGTCAGAAAATCCATGTCACCATTAGGGTTATGGACAACTTTCTAAAGCAAACCAAAATGCTCATGTAATTTTGTCAATGTATCAATGAACTCAAATAGTCACAGAAACATTTAGTGTTGCACACTTTGTGTGACCATGAAAATGCAGTTTCAGCCTAGCAAAGGAACATCCCTTAGAAAGTGGTTGGCAAATATTTACTAAGATTGTTTGATTGAACTGTGAAGGCTGAAGATTCCATATTATAACTGATTTCTCCATTCAAAAGTTAGCAGCAGTTCATCAAACACCTAGTTTAAATACTTAATTACTGTTATTATCATGATTTTATTTAGAAATTATTGGACAGAGTGGACTCACAAAAAACCTATAGTACACATGCCCTGTTCTAGGGCCATAAAACATATCATTAAGGAGAATAATTCCCCTGCCTTCTCACTGACGTTTTGTAGTCGCTCAGAAATCTCTTACAGTACTTCACGTTTCATTATATGAAATCCCAAATGAATCACTGTGATGTGGAAAGGCATCTGAAATTTCAACCCTGTCATCACAGGCAGAAAGCAAAATAAAAATTGAATTATTGGACACTAGCCTCTGTATCTCAGTTTATTTTTCTTGAGTAAAGGACTGTAATAAGCATTTTCTAATTACTTAGAATTTAAAAATGTTCCTTGTGTTGATTAGAAAAATCTTAAATGTCTAAAGTCAATTTTCTGCAACATATTTATCATTTTCCCTGAAGAGGGGATACACTTATCTGCAAATTGAAGAACCTGAACGGTGGATACTTTAATCAGAAAGCATTGACATTTGCATTTAAAACTAACTCTAATAGAAATGGAGAAATGATTATCAGTTCTCATGACGGGGGATATGGAAATATTATCACTTAATAATACTAAAAAAATTACAGTTCTCTTGTGGATTTCAAATACATTCTAATACTTTGAAAATAGAGAGTTTTTTATGTATGGAAAGTTTATTTGTATATTTATCAACTCTGTTTTCATAAATTTCTGGACCTTCAATACATTGGAAATACTATTTTCCAGGACTTCTAGAATTTTTTTTCTGTGCCCTTTAATGCTTTTATAGAAATACAATTGGTCACAACTGTTCTTAAATTAAATTGATTTCTTAAGAAATAAATACAATTGTGACCAATAAGTAAATATATAATTTATTTGCATTGTGACCAATTGTGACCAATTTGTATTGTGACAATAGATTGTGACCAATCAATAAATACAGTCGTGACCACTTGTATTTCTTGCTTAATAAATCAATTTAAATTTAAGAACAGTTTCAGCATTACAGAGAAATTTTCTGAGATGACTTATACTTTCATACAAATTTTCCTACTATTAATATATTTTATTGAAATGGTATATTTATAACTACTACGAAATAATAATAATGTTGTAATAATAATGCAGTCATAGTTTCTTAGGTTTTACTGATGTCCTTTTTCTGATTAAGATCCTATCCAGCATATCATATTATATTTGTCGTCATATCTCCCATAAGCTCCTCTTGACAATTTCAATCGGTATTTTCGTTTTTAATGACCTTGAAAATTTTGACGAATAGTGGTCAAGTATTTTGTAGAATGTCTCTCAATTTAAATTTATCTGATTTCCCATTTTTTAGGTAAGCATTTTTGTGTGGGTGAACACAGAGGCAAAGTTTTGATCTCATGGCATCAAATCAAGAGAAGACGTCTCATTGTGAAAACCATCAGGACAGATTCGAGTAACTATACTATTTGGGAATAGTAAAGCCTGGTAATGGGAGTTCTCATGTCATAGTAAACTTAGGCATAATCAAGGAGGTTGAGGCAGGAGAAAAAATTTAAAGGCAAAAGGGAGAGACTTACATAAGTATTTCGGTAGACGCTCATTTCTGGAGAACTGATGGAGAAGTTGACCTCCGCTCATTGGTGGAGGATGTGCCATTGCTGGTAGGCGCTCTGAATACCTCCTCTCCATTGTTGCAGGATTAACAAATACAATGGCAAATTTTGTTACAAGAATCAAGAAGGACTCTCTTATGGGACTTCAGAAAGTCCTTGAAAAATGTATTTATCCCAGATAGGGGAGCATGAACTCCCATCACCTTCTTTACCTCCAGGCTCCAATTTTGCCTGGGCCTGACAGAAACAATTTCATACTGATATCAACTTTCACACATACTGTCACCATGACTTATCTTGGTCAATGTTAACCATGATCATGTGGCTTGAGGTGATGTTTGTCAGGTTTCTGCATTCTTCGTACCCTTTACTATAATTTTTGGGAAGCCACTGTATGCAATTTACTATTAAGGGTTAAATAGTTATGATCCATCTTTGTAAAGAAAGAACCTATACAAAAATTATTTGAAAATCTACAGAAGAGATTTGTTCATTGTCATTATTTATTTATGTAATCATTTTTATGGGACAAGGACTCATGGGAGTTTATATTGTACTCATGTTTACAATCCACCTTTAGCAGCTAGGTGCCTTTTCAATTCACTTTGCCCCTTTGGTATACTCTCATCATTGTTACTTTTTTAGTACATCCCTTTATTCAGACACTTATAATGCTCCAGTCCCATCTTGTTTATTTCTTGCCCTAGTTCTAGAATTATTCATTTCCCCAGGGAGCCATGTTTTATTCTATTGGGGAAAGATATTAGAAATCAAATTCTAAATCTACTTGTTACTATTGAGGTATCTTTATTTCTAGATCATCTTAACTGGTCAAGCAAGAGCTGTATGTGTATATCCTAATCCATGTATGTATACCTCTCTATATGCATATCCGTATGCTTTCCTCTGATTATATTAAGCTCAAGATGAGTTTATACTGATGTTTCAAACTTAAATTCATTATTGTGTGTATCATTCTACCCTCTTCTATTGTGTGTCTGTCATTCATCTTCTAACAGTGAAAATCATGACATCAACTGCCTGTTACCTTTTTACCCGATTGTTCAATTTAGCTATACAGTTACAGTGAGAAATCTTATTTTGTATTCCTATGGGAAGTAACTTTCACAGAGTACAGATATTTTGTACATTACTTTTAGTCTCTATTCATTTTGAAACTTACTTAGATCAGTACAATTTCTGAAATTATGTCATGATATTTCATAAACATAATCTATGTATATTCTTGGGTCACAATTGTCATTTTATTCTAGAATCTAATAAACTAAATCATTTCATCTTTAATTTGTATACCCTAGGTTTCACTCTGTGTTGTGTAGTTCTATGAGCTTTCAACAAATAGATACTGTTATAAATCTATTATTACAGTATCATGTATTATTATATCATATATTGCTAACCTCAAATCTCCAATAGTTTATCTGTTCAATCTTCCTTTCTCTCAAATGCCCTGGGAACAACACATCTGTTAAAAGTTTTATAGTTTTATCTTTTCAAGAATCACTGAATTTTGTAGTTTTTCCAAACTTTTTTCATTTGGTGATACACATTTAAGATTCACCATTTCATCACTAAATAGAATCTCATTAATGGGTGTGCTACCATTTTTTTTCAACTCACCTAATTGAAGGGCATCATAGTTATTTTCATTTTTATAATTTTGAATAGAGCTGGTATGAATACTGTATTTCAGTTTTTATGTGGACGTAAGTTTTCAAATTGGTTGTTTAAATACCTAGGAGCAGTACCTCTAGAATACGTGCTAACAATATATTTAGCTTTGTAATTGACTGTCAAACTGTCTTCTAAAATGTCTTACCCTTTTGTATTTCAAACAGTAATAAATTAGGCTTTCAGTTGTTCTGCTTTCTTGTCATCACTGAGATTTCAGCATGCCCTTTATCACTCTTTTGGCTAAGATAAAGTGTAGATTTCAGGTAAACTGAGGGGCATTGTGGAGGGTGTGTAATTGTTTTAGTACTCATTAACATATAATGTCAAGCAATAATATGCTTATTTTTCATTTTCTTTGACTGGTTCCTGTTGAGAACTTTTGTCCTTTTTTCAAAAGAGTTTAGCATTTTGACTTTTGAACTTCGAGAGTTTTTGTATATTGTATACAAGAGCTTGATCAGTAATGTGATTTGCAAATATTTTATTTAAGTATATGGCTTGTCTGTATTGTAGTTATACCCTTGCAGTTTCAGCATCACAGCCAAGCTTTCAAATTTTTAATAAAATCTAATTAATTAACTTATTGAATAGATATTGATTTTAATATTGTATGTAAAGTCTCATAACCAGAATCATAACCATGTATAATTTATTTTATGCTTTATTGCAGAACTTTTAGTTTTGCATTTTAAATTTATATTTTAAGTTAGGGTTTTGTGAAAAAGTGTTAAGTTTCTCATCTAGATGATTTTTTTTTCTTTTTTTGCTTGTGGACCGTTAAGTGTCCTAGCCTGATTTATAAATAGAAAATGCTTTCTGCATTAAAATGCATTGGGACTTTTTTTTATCAGAATGTGTAACATATACTTGTATTGATCTGGTTAGGATTTCTCTTTCATCAAACTGTAAGCCCATTCTTTTATCAGTTTTATGCTTTCTTTCAAATCAGAATGGTATTTTATTATGTTTCTTGCTGTAATAACACATTAAGAGAGTTGTTTTATTATTTTATTCCTGGAATACTTTCATCAAGTCTTCCTAGCTACATTCAATTCAACTTTGTTAAGGCACAAAAATCAAGAGTACATGCTTCTTGGTAAGTTGGGTATGTTACTTTCAAGTCTTTAACTGTTTGGCAGTTTCAGGAACTTGTTTTAAGTCAAAGAGAAAAATATTTACTTTTCAAATACAAGATTAAATTTGACATTCTGATCAGCCCCTAAATTCAACCACTTCCATGCTCATTTTTCTACCTTCCCATTGTAACTGTCAACGTGTGTATCCTGTGTACTTACTAGACAGTTATTTGCACGTGAATTTTCTGTGTCAGGTTTACTTTGTCTAAAAAAACTGCCTGAATTTGTCCAAGGAAAATTCTCCAAATTTCAGAAAAACTGGCTACCTTGTTTTATTCATTTATTTTTCTAATCAGTTTCCAGATTTGCCTCCAAAGCTGAAGTGTTGACAGGTCTTCAAAAAGTTCAAATCCTTTGGACAAAATTAAAATGTTTTTAATTGGGATTGGAGCCCATTTAAAGGCAATCTGTATTGACACTGTACTTTTTCTTTTCAGTATGGAATACTGAACCCAGGGCCTCATAAATACCATGCAAACACAGAACTAATAAGCTACATTCTCACCCTTTTTTTTCATTTTTTATGTGGAGACAGGATCTGACTAAATTGCTCAAGCTGACCTCAAGCTTACATTTTTCCTACCTCAACACCTTGCCTATGCTTAACATTTACTTTCAATTTCTTTTTACGAAACCGTGTGATTTCAAACTCTGAATTATGATTGAATTTTGTCTTGTGTTATTCTAGTGATACGTGTGCAGGGCATGTGTATTCAGCCTTCTCCCTCAAAATAAAAACCATTTAGAGTGAAGAAGCAGATAAAAGCAAAAATAAATTGCAGAAAAAGGCTCTCTCAATTCCTCATTAGCTCCACTTCCTTCCTGTTTATGA
Source organism: Cuniculus paca (assembly GCA_004365215.1). Lineage (NCBI taxonomy): Eukaryota > Metazoa > Chordata > Mammalia > Rodentia > Cuniculidae > Cuniculus > Cuniculus paca. The sequence goes on from RJWT010000489.1 coordinate 11,182, forward strand.
TCTCTTTACCTACATCACCCTTAGCATATTTTGCTACCTTCTTTCTGTTTCTTTTTTATCAGTACATGTTTGTAGTACACAGTGAATATATTTATTGTGGATTTTTGGTTTATGTCACCTTCTTCTAAAATCCCCTTCATCTATTGGTCCCCTTCTCATTTGCAAAATAACTACCTGTTTCCTATTGTCTCTAATTTATACTTTGAGTTCCTCATATAAGAGAAACCATATGATATTTAAGCTTGTGTGTCCGATTTATTTCATTTAACATGGAATCAAGGTACACCCTTTCTCTTTTATTTCTTTAAATTTGTCATCAACACTTTTATTTTTATTTTTTATTAGTACATATTTGCCTTACATAGTGATCACATTCATCATAGGGATTTTGTAGCTGCACACAATATATCTTCATTCTCCTTTCTTTGCCATTCCCCTCCCCACTCTTCAACACTTCTTTCCCTCTCAATTAACAAAAGGTTTGTTTTCATTTTTTTCCTTCCATTTTCTGTTCTTTAAATCCTTCTCCCTTCCTTCCTTTTCCCATCCCCCTCCTTGGTTCCCCTTCTCATTTAAATATGTTCTTCCTACTTCCCAATATCTAGCCACTATTTTGCTCCTTTTCGTTATGACTCAAATTTATCTTTCTTTATAGCAGGGCAGTATTCCATTGTGTGTAAATAACACATTTTATTTTTCCATTCATCTGTTGATGAACATAAAGTTCACTGCAATATTTAGCAATCATGAATAGTGCAGCTATAAACATGGTTATGCATGTGTCTCTGTAATGCGATATCTTTAACTTTCAGGAAGATATCTAGTAGTGGATAGTTTAATCAAGTAGAACTTCTAGTTTTAGTCTTTTGGGAATTTCCAGAGTTATACTGTCCACACTCCAACGTAGGAGGGTTCCGTTTCCCTTACAGGTTCACCAGCATTTGTTATTACTTGATTTCTTGAGATAGTTATTCTTTCTGGAGTAAGATAGAATCTCTGTGTTTTAGAGAAATCTATCTGCATTTCTCTAGTAGTCTGTGGTATTCAACATTTTTTCATTCTCCATTTCTGTGTTTGTAGATAACTATCTCTCAGCCCCACCCACAGAACTAGTGCTGCTCTCAGGCTAGCGTGAGGGTCCCTCTTTGCTAGCTCTTTTGGTGTTGAGTTGAGGGAGTTCATACCATCTCAGGCTTGTCCAGTTTTTGGAGAAACAGTGAAAAGAGTGTCCATTCGGTTCTCTCACTTGAGTAGCAGTAACTCTCCTCTCACAGGTGGGCCCCAATGGACTGCTCCATGCATTTGTCATAGAACAGTTCTTCCCTGCCCTTTGCATTCCCCAGCTAGGAGGTTCTGGGGGATTCCATAGGAGCCCACTGCTAGTAATGGGTATTGCACTGAATGTTTCACACTCAGCACTTGCATTGTACATGGGAGGAATGAGTGACTTATTTTTTTCTCTGTGTTGGGCAGTCCTTTTCTCTCCACAGACCCCCAGTTTTGCTAGTATTTACCTGGCATGAGTGCTTCTTCCCGGTCACTGGGTCCGGAGTGCTACGTTTTATATGATATGGGGAATACTGGGGGATATAGGTTTGGTGCACTACTGTTTACAGTAGGCAGGTGTGGGGGTGCGTGGCAGTTTGTTCTGCCCCAATTCATATTCAGTGTCTCTAAATCCCCAGGTGGGTGTGTCTCACTTTGTCATTCCTAGTGAGGAGCACAGAGTGACTGTGAGTCTATTCACTCAGCCAGGTGGTTACTGAAGGGCCTGCTCCCTCCAGTCCAGTCTTCCATTGCTTTCTGAATTATTGCATTTTATAGAGGTAGAGTTAGGGTTGTGGGACAGTTTGTGTGACATTCCTCCAACTTTGATTTTCAGTATTGGGTTGGGTGTTCTGGAACATTTTCTCTCCACATAAATTTAGAATCCATTTGTTAATAGCTACATCAAAACTCACTTGTATTTCAATTAGTGTAACACTGAATCTATAGGTCAACTTGGGAAGAATTAACATTTTAGCAATAACTACTCTTCCCATTCATGAACCTGGATTGACTCTCCATTTACTTAGTTCATTGAATTCATTCATTAATGCTTTGGTGTTAGATCAGCAGTTACTTCTTTCAGTGTGTTTATGCTATTTTCAGTGGTATAATTTAATTCAGGTTCCAAAATTTCATTAAAGTTTTAAAGGAAAACAGTTTACTATACTTGATTATTAGTTCTAGGAATTTTGGGGTTTTCCACATAGATAATGACATTATCTGCAAATGAAACCTGTTTTACTGTAATCTGTACTTTTGTTTCTTTTTCTTGCCTTTTTGCACTTGCTACAACTTCTGTTACAGTGCTGAATGAGTAGCTATAACAATTTACCCTTATTTGTGACTTGTTGAGGGGAGCCTTACACATCTCACCATTAAAATATTAATATAAAGCATTTTAGATACTGCAGAATATTTCAAAGACTTTACCTTGTACCTCAAACGTTTAATTAGTTTTCTTTAGAGTTTAAATATTGGTCAGTAGATTATATTGGAAAGTGCATTAGCCTTCTGTTACTATGACAAAATATCTGATAAAATCACCTTATAAAGAAGGAAAATTTTATTGATTTATTTTTGTCGATACGTGTTTGTGATCCATAATAGGTACATTCATTTTAGAGTATATATATTATATAATCTTCAGCATTATTGATCCCGTTTTCCTCCTGCCTTTCACTTGCTCCCATTCCCTACTTCTTCTTCATTTATAAAAACTCTGTCTCCCTATTTCATACCATCTCTTCTTCATTTTGGTCTTTAAATTATTTATATTATGAGTGTCTCATATAAGAGAAATCATATGCTACTTAACCTTCTGTCTGATTTATTTCACTTAGCATTATGGACATCCTATTTCCTACAGGTGACTCAAGTCTATCCTTCTTTATGGATGAGTAGTCCTCCATTTTATTTATATACATTTTCTTTATCTATTCATCTGTTGATGGGAATATAGACCACTACCATAATTTAGCCTTTGCAAATAGTGCTTCTACGATTATGGGTATGCAAGAATCACTGTAAAATGATGACTTTAACTCTTTGGGGAAGATACCCAGGAGAGGTATTGCTGAGTAAAATAAAATTTCTATTTTTAGTTTTTGGAGGAATCTCCATACTGATATCCATAGTGGTTATAGTAGTATACATTCACAGGATGTAGAAAGATTTCTTTCCTCCTACATTTTCACCAGCATTTGTTGTTTTTGAGTCCTTAAGATAGACTCAGTGTTGTTTGATTTACATCTTTCTAATTACCAAAGATGTTGAACATTTTTTTAAGTACTTATTGACCATTTGCTACTTCTTTTGAGAAGTGTCTGTGCATTTCAATTGCCTGCTTTGGATTAGTTCTTTTAGAGGGGGCTCAAAAATGCATGTTACTGGCAGAAAAATAGACATAAAGGAAAATGAAACTGAATGCAAGACACAGAAATCATTCATTATTAATGATTTGATTTTTTTGCAAAGGGACTCAAACTCAAATGCAAGAGGAAAGATAACCTCTTAAACAAGTCGTTCTGTTTTTTTTTTAACAAGTTGTTCTTTGAAAATTGCTTATCCACATGCAAAATAATCTCAATCTCCATTTTGAAACCATTTAAAATAAAATCAAAATGAGTCAAAGAACTAAATATAAAAATAGAAACACTGAATCTGTGGGAGATAAAATTGGTAAAATCATGTGAAGTTATAGGGTTAAGCAAAGATTTTTTTTAACAGAATAACAACTGTACAAGAAAAAAATAAACAATATGAAAAATCAACACATGGGATTATATCAAATTGAAAATCTTCTTCATAGTAAAGGAAAGAACCAACAGAATGAAGAAACGATCTACAGAATGGGAAAAACTTTTGAGGGCTACTTCTCTGATAGACAACTAACATGTAAAATATGCAAAAAAGAAAAAAGGTTATTTTAAATTACTGGTGCAAGCGTAAGAGTCAGCAGGCTTGCAGCCTATCTTCTGAAAGTTTTTGAAAGAAGTTTATACTTTTACATGACTGATTTATGATGGGTAAAGTCTTCCTCAAATCCTGAGATGTCCACAATGTATCTTTCCTACAGTTCCAGTGCAAATATGTGACTTCTTTATAACGGTGACAATCTCTTTAGCAATTCCTTGGCAGCATCTCTAAACATACTGCTTTTCTGGCCAAACTGAAACTTTTCCAAAATTTTCTTCTGTGTTTCTCTTTTTTTCCTGGTTCTCAAATTAAATATGATTAAAAGCAGTCAGTGATAACCAGGCTGCAGCATGAATTCTGTGCTTCCTTGAGGTTTTATCCACCAGATTAATTAGTCGACTGCTTTTAAATTCACCCTCCCGGAATGTCTACGGCATGGACAAAATGTAACCATGTTCTGTGCCTGTGTTTAACATGGGTCCCATTCTCAAATGATTGCTTATTTCTTTTCTGAATCCTCATAAACACGATTTTTACTTACTGTCTGTATTTTTGTTAGCATTCTGGTCTATGGTCTTTCCAGAATCTCCCATTAAGCTCCACTTACAGAATTCTAGGTTTTCTTCTGTTTATTAAGTGCTTCCAGATTTTCCTGAAAACCAATTACAAAAGCTTCTGAACACATCATCAGATACAGTCAGGGTAACAACCACTTCTCAGAACCAAGTTTTTGTGTTCATCAGTTTTACTTACCTGTGACAAAATTCCTGAGATAATTGGCCTATACACAGTAGGACAGGTTTACTTTGATTCACTTCTTCAGAATTGTTGGTCACTTGGCCCTGTTGTACTGGGCTGGGGGAAGGTACAGTACATGGTAATGAGAGTTCATGGCATAAGAGACCATAGTGGTGACAAAGCAGAGAGAGTAAGGACTCCTTTAGACCCCTCTACTAAAGATGTATTGCCTCCTAATTGGGACACAAGCTTTATCACATTGGCCTTTTGGGAACATTCAAAATCCCAATTACAGATGAAAATGTTTATGTTTCTTATGAATAGACTACAAACTCCTGTAGAATTCCGCTAGCACTATTTAATTCCAGTTAGCTTCCATTTTGAAGCAACAAAGGTTTAAAAATTAGCTGCTTCTTTCTATAAAACAGCTTTTAATGAGGCTTATTATGGCCACTGATTGGTCCTGGTTTTTGCTTTCAGCTTATCTGACTGCTCTAGTTTCCATTCTTCACTTTTTTATTGGATTGTCTTTGGCTTTGCTGGTTCCGAGGTAACATTTTGCATCTGGCTTTCTGGTTGATCAGATACTCATTGCTGCCTACTCAAACAACCCTGTCTCTTAGCAGCATTAGAGCCTGTGATGGGGCCCATGAAACTAAACTTAAAATCTCAACCATTTGAAGAAGACAGAATGGAAAAGGTGAAAGGTATTCTAGAAAATAAAATGTTTAATTATTTCTTTTGGTTCAGAACTACTGGATAAGTAGTTGGTCTGTCAGTTTACTTAACATTTGCAGAAAGTGAAAGCAAGCAGATGGCAGAAGATACGACACCTGGGTGAAGAAAAGACAGCGATTCAGTGATACTTACACATCCATGATTACAGCAGCACAAATCATAATAGCCAAATCTTAGAAGCAGAGTATATGTCCATCAATAGATGAATACATAAAGAAAACATGCTATTTACATACAATGAAGTGTTACTCTGCCATAAAGATAAACTTGAGTCATTTGTAGGCAAATGGATGCACTTTGAGATTATAACTGTAAGTATAATAAATCAGACACACAGTTTATGTATTTCATGGTTTCTCTTATATAAGAAACCCAAAATACAAATAAAGAAAAAAACCAAAGAAAATAGAAAGTAGGGAGAGAGATCTTTCTTAAATGGAAAAGAGACCAAGAAATGGAGGGAGAAGGAGAGAGGAGTTAGGAAGAGGAAGAGAAAAGGAATTAAGTTATACGCAAGTTCCAAGTCCTCACAAGGAGTGTAAATATATACTACAAACATGTACTAATAATAACAAACAAGTCCATAAATGTGAAGTTCTTGCATTGGTAAAATAAAATTTTGAAAGGTCTGAGTTCTCTAACTTGCCTGAATTTGAGATAAGGAAGTCAGTGCAGAGCAGTATTTCTTTCTCTTAGTTCATATTATGTCAAATATCAAAATAACTATTTTTCTCAGAGGCAAATTTTAAAAAAAGCCACGAAAGATCACTTGTAACTGAAACTTTTCAACAGAACTTTAGGACTTATTACATTCCTAATAATAACTTCTTATATATTGTTGATCAATCCAAATTCACAGTACAAAGGAGATTATTTGAGCTCCTGAAAATGGCAATTAATTGGAGAGAAATAGGTACACTATTCCAAGGAAGGCAGGAAAAGTGAGATTTTATATGGACTACTAAATGTTGAGAAGGAACAGGGGCTATGTAACTGATCTGATATAAAAAAGAATATAGAAATACAGCAGCATATCAATAAAGCAATAATCCAATAATGTGTCAATAAGTGCATTGGGGTTCTCAGAACAATGTGATTACTCAGTGGTGCTAATCATTCTACATGCTTGAGCTCAAAGATTGGAGGTGAACAATTCACATTCCAGGTAGTAGCTGAAATTGTGAGCAAGCTCAGTTTCCTAATGGGCTACTGTCTTGGTTACTTTTCTCTCCCTGTTAAGACAAAATACCTAATGCCCAAAGTGAAAGAAGAAGAGGTTTATTTCTTACAGTTTTGGGGGTTTCAGTCCATACTTAGCTGACTGAGGGGCAGCTGTTCATGGCAGCTGCAAGTGGTAAGAGTGAACCACCCAAAAGAGGGAAAAACATGTCTCCTTTCTGACCTTACATTGTATGTCAGCTCCTCCCCTGGGTGAGTGCAGAACTCACACTGCCAATCCCAGCGCTAGACAATGAATCAATCACAAACATTAGATTCAGCTGCTTGCTTCCATGACTGCAGGAGGTTTGGGGAGTCATCTACATACAAACCATAACTGCTACTGACTCTTTTTTGAAAAGGGTATTTCAAAGTTGTTTTCATTGACATTCTTACATTTATTTTCACAATATTTATAGTTATTCTTTTTTCTGTGTTTTTAATTATTGACAGGAGCAACATGGAAAGGTTTACTGCATTTATGTGTGAATTCATGGTCAAGTAGGAGCAGGCATGCAAGGATGTCAGGGGAGGTGGGAGTCATCCTGACATTCAGCTGATAGAATGTTCCATATAAAATGTTTTTGATGATTATGCATTGAAATGAGAATATATGGAATTGCTTTTGTTATTTATTGACTGTTAAAATACCTTTAAAGTATCTAAGTGTTGAGTTATAATTTAAATAAAAAATAATTTTCATTACACAAGTGAGAACAGGGAGAAACACCAGACTAGTTTTTCCTGGGGCCTGGGGCTGTGTTAGCTTTCAGATGTCATTCCACACCCCTTTCACTTCCCTTTCCTCCCTTTTGTCTCCCAAATGGACTGGGATGACTTGCTGTGGTGTTCTCCCTGGCCACTCTCCACTCTATAACACAGGCACACCTCAACTATCAGTGTGGTGTCTCTCCAACTCTGGCCACATCAGATACTTCTGTTGCCCTTTTGAAGAAGGGAGGGAATACCTTGGAATGGCTATGATCACATAGGGATTAGATGAGTCCATATATAACATGACCAACTCTCACAACTAGCTTTCTAGAGGAGTCCCTGGTTTCAGCCAGGCCCCTTACGGGGTTGTCATCATTGATAGCTGAGGCTGTCCTGGAGCACTGCACCAATCACAGGCCTGTACTTGGACTAATCACAGCCCTGCAACTGCTATACAAGGAGCACTCCCAACCATTTCTTGGGTTAGTCTCGGAGGACTACCTCCATTGTACTGACATCCCTGTGGTGCAGTACAGGCATTATTAAGATAAAGGCTGTGTTGGTGCTCCTGTTAATCTGCTTGAGATTTACTTCTTGGGTAGTGTGGGCTCTAAATGTCCTGTAAATCTACTCAGGACTGTTAATTTGAGTAGTGTGGACAGGATGGTTGCTTCAAAGCAGAGCAATGAACATTAAGGGCTGTTAGTACCAAAGAGTTTCAGACACCAATGAAGATCAGCAACAGAGACCAACTCAGGAGAGTTGACCTATGGTGTTTAGTACAAGCCAGAACCAGAAGGCAGTAGCTGACAACAACAGTGACTTGCAGCCAGCTGTGCTACCTGTTGGTATCCAGCATTTCCATTGTCAACTGGAGACATCAGGACTGCCTGCAGAGCTGCCCTTGGCTGATTCATAATTGCCATCTGAGCAAAAGAACCCCAGATTAACTGCATTAAATGGCTTTAGGAATTAGGGGGGAAAGAAAATATATCTGATATGCAGAGTTTCATTAAAATTGAGTAAATTTGATATAAATATATTTTCTTAATATTCAAAAACTTAAACATAAGTACAGGTGAAGACTATTAAGAGACAAATTATTATAAATGCTTATGTAAAACTTTCTAAATGAGCATCTAACTGGTTTAAAAACCCTTAATAAATTACAAAAGAAGTTAAGGGAAATTAATATTTCTTCTCAAAATGTTGAGAATTGTTGAGCTGGAGACAATGAAAATGCAATGGGGCTCTGCTTTTCCTCTGTGGGCTACTAAGACAAAAGGTCTTTTTACCTCCAATCCCTACTTTTCTGCTCAAAGGCAAAAATCCATATTCTGCTTGCTTATCAGTTCAGAAATGGTGACAGAATGTTTTGGGGACAGACTTTATTCCTCTCCATCATTTTCCTGCCTTTGAAATCAGGGAACTACTTGCTCCTTTATCTTGTCATTACTCTAAGATCTATTACTCTTTGGTAAAATACTACTTAGGACAGAGATCTAAGCTACTGCTTAGCAAAAGTGATTTTTCTCCTATGTAATGTGTACTTTCATATTTTTCTTGTGTTTATCTGTCTTTGGTTGTAAGGGTGTTCAAACTACATATTTATGAGGATTGAGCAAAATTATCCTTTTTCTGCCTTTCAGATATTTCCTACTCATTAATTGCTTCTAAATATTTACTCTTAATGATAGGTAAAATGTTATCTCTGCCCACATGAGATTCTAAAGTTTATGTGCATTCAATATTAACATAGGACAGAAGTACATGAATTAAACATAAAATATGTAAGTCAGTCTTATATTACCAAAGATCTAATGCAAGAAAAAAATGCAACAAAGGTATAATAAATGACCATAGGAATATACATTTAAGTAGATAAAGCAATGTAAGTTTATAAAAGAAAATGAGAATTCGATACTTTCTCTGGAGTTAGCAACAGCAGGTTATGTCATAACATAACACAAGCATAACATTCTTATAAAATTCTGAGTCACACCCATGGATTATTGTATTAGGAAATTTCTAAACCTCAGGTTAGTAGGAATTCTTACTATGTAGAAGAAAAGGGAGCCTAAATTGGAGGTGGAAATTGGCCTAAATTGGCCTGGAAACAAAGGCAGAATTCCTAAATCATTGTCATTTATTTTAGGCTAATTCCAGAGAAGCCTACTTGGTTTTGCTTTAAGCCATGCTCACTTGCATGAACAATATCCATGTGAATAAGAATGGAATGAACTTTAAGGTAACACTCGACAGATCGTTCCTTCATCCAAACCTTAGGTACCTATGAGTATGACCTTATTTGGAAAAGGGCATTAACAAGTGTTCCTGAACATCTGGAGATGAATTAATCCTGAATTATCCATCTGGTCCCTAAGTCCAATCATAAGTGTTCTTGTAAGAGTCAAAAGAATAGCAAAAGACCATGTGGAAACAACAGTAGAAATCGGCATTATGTGGTCACAAGCAAAGGAGTTCCTGGAACCTCTAGAAGCTGGGGAAGAAAAATAAAAATAAAACCCTTTAGGGGAGGCAGAGTCCTGCCACACTTGGATTTTTAGATTCAAACAAGTATGCCAGAATAAATTTTTGTTGTTTTAAATCATGAAAAGTTTGTTAATTAAAGGTTCTAGGAAAACTCAACCTCTTTGCGGTCCTTCAAATTTGCTAAGCTCTTGTCTTCCTCAGGGTTTGTTAATCCTTTTTTCTCAGTTACCTACAGAATGACCCAGCTATCTCCATTCATATCTCTCTGCTCAAATGCTAGTTGATGAGAAAAGCCTCCCTTGATCACATAATCTGAACTGTAGCTCCATCCCATAATTAATCTGCTCCATTTTTCTTCCCACCCTTGGCTGTCTACTACATAGGATATAAACTTCACAGGAGTGGCAAATCAAATGTCTTGTTTGCTGTTGATTGACTCTAAGAAGCTTGTGAGATAGGATAGAAGAAACAAAGATAGGTAGAAAGGAGACAAGGAAACTCAGTATTTTGTTAACTTGAAACTTTTATTCAGCTTTGTATGTAGTCATGTTAAGTCATTTTAGGAGAGTTTCTATAAAGTTCTATTACCCCTGAATTTACCTAATGTGTCTCATCCCCTTGAAGACTGAAGAGATCAGGAATACCAAAAGTAATTTTTAGGGTTTACAGAGATAATTACCAGCTTTTAAAATGTTCACTTTCAGACCACCCTAGAGCAGTGCCTAGAAGCCTCCAGAATATAATAACCTCATAATTCAGGAAAAGTGGAGCCTGGTTGAGCACTCTATGATGAGATTACCCCTCCTGGGCAAGAAAAATTATCGCGTGAGAACTGAATTGGCACTTAATCCATGAGGATTCCTCTGAAACCACACAATCAGAACTGAGATAATGATCCACCAGACCCCAGTCCACCTTGGCTGACCCTTCAAACCCGTGTTTGTACTTTTGCAAGTAGATCGATCTGAATGTTCTCATCAGCTCCTTTGAGTTGCTCAAGCTAGAATATGTTCTATTCTCTTACTTTACAACTCTGCCTAATAAATCTGCCTATGATTCACACTGAAATTCTTTTTTCCATGATTAGAGACAGCAGTCTCCTTGTGGATTGGGTTGAGATCCCTTAATCCTAGAACCCTTGATCCTAGCATTGCACCGTGAATCAGCTCCAGTGTCACATACTCTAGATCCAGCCACCTCTGACAAGCCCAACCTATGAGTACATAAAACCTTGAGGGAACATCTAGACACAATACATAACTCTAGGCACTCAATAAGTATCCATTGAAATAGAGAAAAAGTTTCCCTTTTCTTGTTTTTTGAAAGTATTGAGGAGATATCAAATTAGTAGAAATTTAATATTCTGCTGGCAATAGTTCAGAGTACCAGTAATATTATGTAAGTTACCTGCTTCAAGCTCATTAACTGTTTTTGGAGATCAAAGTATGATTCTTTAAATATGAAGAAATGTTGAGCTGGTGACAAATAAGAGGTACATGGAAGAGAAATCTTTATCCTTTCTCTACTTGCTGAAAAGAAGGACATGCAATTACACATAGACCCCTACCCTCTTTACCTGCTAAAGAAGGCTATAGACCGTAAATGGTCTGGAACTGATGCCAAAGACACCTACATTAACAAACTTTACTAAGTAACATGTATCTGCCAGTTTGTAGCTGTCTCTTAATTTGCTACCTGGAGAGACTCAAAGTCTTTTTCTTGTATATTGTCACTGCTCTAAACAATCAAAGTTGTGTGTTGAAGATGTTACATTAGATTAAATTAAAAGCCACCTCTTTGAGAACTGCTTATTTTCTAGTTGTCATGTAAATATGAAGTACATAAATTAATGAACTTGTTTTCTTCTTGTTAAGCCATCTCTTGTAACTAGGCTCTATTTCATTTAAGAATGAGTTACTGTTATTTTTTTCCATATCCTGTAAAAGACAAAGACACAAAATTCATTACTGACACTGGAATGTTCAGAACATTTGTTTATAAAGTTTGGGATAAATGGACTATCTGTGAATTTATTCACTGTACCACTAAGATGCATTATACAACTCAGGCTACATTTTTTTATCTGTGATACTTACATAGACTTGGCTCTTATTTTCAAGGCATTAAGTATTTCTATTCCTAGTTCTCATTCAAACAGTTAATGATATGTAAACATGTTTTTTAAATGCAAAAGGGGAACATGATATTTAAAGAATCCCTGCTGGCTTAAGTGACTCTTTTTTAATTTAATGAAATGGTCAATGCTCGCTCTTTCTAAACAAATTGCTTTAAATAACACACTGCTATTTTGCTTACAGATGAGCTTGGTTATTTTAATTGAACATTCTTTTCTTCATAAATTGGAGAAAACCTTAAAATATGAATAGCATTTTATTTCCTGCTAGGTGGGGAAAATGGGGGTTGGCAATTGAGACATTATTGTTGCAGATTGTATTAGTTTTTCCTTTAAAAAATGAAGTGCTGAGGGCCAAGGATATAACCCAGCAGCACAGTGCTTGCCTGGCAAGCGTAAGGTCCTGAGTTCAATTCCTGGTACAGAAAAAGAAAGCACTAAATTATGAACATTTCTTTCTTCAGATATCACCTTTGCTTCCAACCATTTGGCATATCACAAAAATCACACATTTTCTCTCTCTTTTCAAGGGTGAGATATTTTATAATTTTCAACGAATTGTAAATTTAATAAGCTTGCAATTATCTAGTATTTTCTTAAACAGAGGATGTGTTATTTTTGAAAATCTTTCTTAAAACTAACAAAGTGAAAATTTTTTCATTCTTGTTAAAATTATTGTGGAATAATTCTTTTCCAGTCTGTTTTTATAATTCTGTTTAAAGGACACCCCACCCCTAAATGTATAAACAACCATTTTGAAGAAAGCAAGAGACACTAGGGTAACCATTGTTAATCTCTTGTTGTTATGTTTTGAAAACCTGTATAGCTTGCAGTGTTCTGTTTTGAATGTTTGACTCTGTTCTGTTTTCTTTTGCTTTGTTTTGTTCTGTTTTGTTTTGTTTTGTTCTATTCTCTTTAAAATAATAAAAAGAAAAACTAAAAAAAATATATTTAAAGAATCAACTGATTCAATTGCATTCTTCTTTCATTTAGAATTGGAATATCAAAGAGTTATATTTAAAAGTAATTTTTCTCATGCAATAAGTAACACAATACTGACTCTTCTCATCAAGTAAATATTCTTTTCTATAAATAAATAATTGATGTTATAGTTTAATATGCCTGTATACCAGAGAGTCATGGCTTGGTCGCAAGTGTGGTGATGTTGAAGTTATAGAACTTCTAACAGGTGGGGTCTGCTGGAGAGTAATGAGGTTCAAAGGATCACACTTTTATTGAAGAAGTAATGTTATCTCATTGGAATCATCAGGTCTGGTACAAGTGAATTATTTCCCATGAGAGACAGTTGTTACAAGAGTGAACCTGGACCTTTCCTGGTCTCTTTTTTCCTGTAATATCATATGACCACTGTTTCCTTCTGCATATGTGTATTTTCCTTTCTGGTTTGTTTGTTTGTTTATATTTTTTGCTATGCTGTGATTCAGCCAGGTGAGTCCTTACTAGATTCTGGTACCATGCTGCTTGGACACTCCAGTCATCATAATTATGAAGCAAATATACCACCTTACTTGATGTTGCACAAGTATTTTTATAGAAATGAAAAAAAGACCAAGACCGAAAGTGTACTAATACTTAATTTATTATACAGAATGGAAGGCTGAAAACTCTTGGAGAATTTTAGAAACATGTAAAGAATGAGAGATTTGGTATAGAAAATACTACTGAAGCAAAAATTTCATGCAGTTATTAGCCAAGTAGACTTTTGTTTGAGGATGGTTCTATAAAGAGAGAAGACAGAACTCAATATGAACTCACTTCTACTGAGATAAGGGATGGGTGGATCATTAAGGACTGGATAAAGCTACTAATGGAAAAGTAAGTAATAGCAGATGTTAGGGAGGAGGTTGGTCAATGGAAACACTTTCCTTGGGATATAGAACTGACTAGGGAATTTAAAAGAATTAATATATGATAGAGGAAAAAAAAACTTGCACTTATATTTTAAAAGAACAGAGAGGGTAGAGATCTCTCTGGTTAGGTCCTCTGGAAAGAACAGAGAAGGTAGAGATCTCTCTGGTTAGGCCCTCTGGATTCTATGAGGGCCAGCATGAAAGGAAGCTCAGGGCCCAGAGGCAAAAGGAAGCCTCCCTTACTTTTAGTCACACTATAAGAAGTGTTAATGCCATCTTTTTCAATGGGATCCTAAGTTTTCCAGATGTGGTGTGTTAAATAGAGAAGATGCTTTTTTATTATTTTGCAGAGAATAAAAAAGATAAAACAACAACAACAAAAGTGATATAGGATTTCAAAAGAAGATGGTAGGAAATTAACAATGGTTATTATTTTGCATGTTTTTTTTAACGAAATAGTTGCTCAGATTATCATATGTAGGCACGCAAAATTGATCAAACAATATGAGCACTAACTGTTCCTTTCCATGAACTATAGGATTAGTAGTAGTACTATTATCTTAGCTATCTGGTACATATATGTATACATTTATTATCCTCCTTCCTTCTTTTCCTTTCCCCCATTCCAGTTTTCTTTAATTTTGAGCAGCTTTGTCACCTTTCACAATAACTAGTGTACATTTTGGATCTTATTTACTCTTTAAGTTTCTTGCACTAGGGAAACAATACAATATTTACACATGTGAATCTAATTTATTTCACTAATGAGTTTTCTTATAGATCTACTTTCCTTCTACAGAACTAAATTTAGTTGTTCTACAGCAATAAAACATGTACATATATTCATAATTCCAATATATTCAATATTATCTGTCAGTTGAGTTCTTAAGACATAATACGGAGGAAAACTGTTTAGATTCCATGTACTTGCAATGCTATGTGACTGACCAACTCATTTTAAAATAATTAACTATAATTATAAGTTAATGACAACTTCATTGGTTCTAATCATAAGTATTTGGATTTAAAAGAAATAATAAAATAAAAATAAAGTTGATATCTTCTCTGTAATTTTTTCTTTAACTTGGGCATAGATTTCATGATCAAGAAACCAGTCTTATTTTTTAAATTTATTTTTTTATTTTAAAGAGAAGAAAACAAAACAAAACAGAGTGAAACACAACAAAGCAGATCACAACAGAACAATGCAAGCAATACAGGTCTTCAAAACATAACAGGAAATCAACAATGACTAGCCTAGTGTCTCTTGTTTTCTTCAAATTGTTGTTCATACATTCATACACAATAAATTCAAATGAAACAAAATAATATAAAACCAAAAAAACAAAAGAGTGAAAGCATTACATGCTTTCAAACCAGACAACAAGAAATCAACAATGGCTACCTTAATGTCCTTTGTTTTCCTCTAAAAAGCTGTTCATATCTTCTCACATATTGCAATCAAATAGTAGAAAACAGACTTAAACCAATCAAATCAAAGAATGAAAGCATTATTGGACTTCAGATCCTATTCCCCATATTATTGGGGATTTTGTATCTTTTTTTTATTTTAAAGAGAATAGAACAAAACAAAACAAAACAAAACAAAACAGAATAGAGTCAAATATAATCTAGCATTTGAGAACAGAACACTTGCTATGCTAGGTCTCTTCTGGTTCCAGATGAATTTTAAGAATGATTTCTCTAGATCTGTGAGGTATGATAATGGTATTTGGATGGGAATTGCATTAAATCTGTATAATAATTTTGGAAGAATGGTCATTTTCACAATGTTTGTTCTTCCTGTCCATGAGCATGGAATGTCTTTCCATTTTCTGAGGTCCTCTTTGATTTCTTTTTTCAGAGTACTGTAATTTTCATTGAATAGATCTTTTGCTTCCTTTGTTAGGTTGATTCCTAAGTATTTCAATTTTTTGGATGCTATTGTGAAGGGTGTGGTTTCTATTATTTCTCTCTCAGTGGGTTTGTTGTTTGTGTACAGGAATGCAACTGATTTCTGAGTATTGACTTTGTATCCAGCTACATTACTAAATTTGGTTATGACAGCTGGAAGTCTTTCAATGGAGTTTGGGGGGGGTCTCCTATATAAAGTATCATGTCATCTGCAAATATTGATAATTTAACTTCTTCCTTTCCTATTCTTATTCCTTTTATTTCTGTCTCTTGTCTAATTGCTCTGGCTAATGTTTCCAGCACTATATAGATCAGGAGTGGTGACAGTGGACATCCTTGTCTTTTTCATGATTTTAGAGTGAAAGATTTGTTTTTGACCATTTAATGTGATACTGGCTATTGGTTTTTCATAGATGGCTTTTATCAGATTGAGGTAAAGACCATATATTCTGACTTTCTGTAGGGTCTTTATCATGAATGAGTGTTGGACTTTATCAAAAGCTTTTTCTGCATCTATTGAGATGACCATGTGGTTCTTATCTTTGGCTCTATTGATATGGTGTATTACATTTATTGATTTGCATATGTTGAACCATCTTTGCATTCCTGAGATGAATCCTACTTGTTCCTGTTGTATAATCTTCTTGGTGGCTTGCTGCATTCTGTTTGCCAGTATTTTTTTGAGGATTTCATTAGGGAGATTGGTTTGTAGTTCTCTTTTTTGGTTGGGTCTTTCTCTGGTTTTGGTATTGGGATAATACTTGCTCCCAGGAATGATTTAGGTAGACTTGAATCCCTTTCCATTTCAAAAAAGAGTTTGAGGAGTGTTGGCATTAAATCTTCCTTGAATTTCTTGTAGAATTCAACTGTGAATCCATTATGACTTGGACTTTTCTTGGTTGATAAGGTTCTAATTGCATTTTCAATTTCCTTAACTGAAATTGGGTTATTCAGTAGTTTTATATCTTCTTGATCCAGTTTTGGTAATTGATATTTTTCTAGAAATCTGTCCATTTCTTCGGTGTTATTGAACCTATGAGAGTAAAGATTTTCAAAGTAGGTATTGATGATCTTCTGTACTTCCACAGTGTCTGTAGTAATTTCACCCTTTTCATTCCTTATTCCATGAATTTGAGGGGTTTTTTCTTTCCTTTTTTAAATAAGGTTGGCTAGGGGCTTATCAATTTTATTTATTCTTTTAAAGAACCAGCTCTTTGATTTGTTGATTCTTTGTGTTGTTTTCTTAGTCTCAATTGCATTAATTTCTGTTCTGATCTTTATAATTTCCTCCCTTCTCTTGGCTTTGCATTGGGCTTGCTCTTCTTTTTCTAGATGTTTGAGGTGTAGCATCAGTTTGTTGGTGTTCATTCCATTTTCTGAATGTGGGAATTCATCACAGTAAATTTCCCTCTGAGGACTGCTTTCATGGCATCCCACAGATTCTGGTAAGTTGCATTTGTATTTTCATTTGCTTACAGATAATGTTTAATTTCTTCTTTAATTTCCTCTGTGACCCACTGATTGTTCAGGAGTGTAGTATTAAATTTCCATGTGTTCATGGAGCTTTTGCAGTTTCTTTTGTCATTAATTTCCAGTTTGATGGCACTCTGATCAGATAATATGCATGGGATAATTTTGATTCCTTTGCATTTACTTAAGCATTTTCTGTCTGCTAGTATATTTTCTATTCTGAAGAATGTGCCATGTGAGGCTGAGAAGAACGTATATTTTGATATTGTTGGGTGGAAAACTCTGTATATGTCTACCAGGTCCATTAGCTCATAAGCTTGATTCAGTTCTGTTATCTTTGCTGATTGTCTAGTTGATCTGCATCTTTGTGTCAAAGGGGTGTTAAGGTCTCCCATTTTAATTGTGTTATTTCTTTTTTGATTTTTCATTTCTATTAATATTTGTTTTGTATAGTTGAGTGCTCCCTTATTTGGTGCATATATATTTAAGATTGTTATTTCATTCACTTGGAGTTTTCCCCTAAACAGTATGTAGTGACCTTCTTTATCTCTTTTGATCAGGGGGGGTTCCTGTTGCATGGAGTATTGTTTTCCATCCTTTGACTTTCAGTGTATGAATTTCCTTTTGGGTTAGATGGGTTTCTTGT